>JARQOD010008298.1:0-36067 GCA_033576555.1 Oophaga sylvatica | reverse complement strand
TCGTCCCTGCGGGCCGGGAGACCGGGGTCACTCAAAGGTCACCCGACCCGCAGTTACAGGACCATTTGTGCTTCACCACAGGGGGTTGGCTTAACCCCCCCGTGGCCACGATCGCTCTGATTGGCTGTTAAAAGTGAAACAGCCAATCAGAGCAATGTGTAATATTTCACCAATTTAATTGGTGAAATATTACAATCCAGCCATGGCCGATGCTGCAATAGCATCTGCCATGGCTGGACACCGAGCTCTGACCCCCCCACACGTACTCACGGCGGCGATCGGCCGCCGCCACCGAAAGATGGCAGCGGTCGGTCACCGCCGCCACTAACAGCTCCCCTCGTCCTGGCCTCCGCTGCCCCCACCTTCCTATCCCCCCCCCCTAACCTTCCGACCCCCCTACTCACCTCTCCCGATCCACCGATGTCCCTGGATCGGTCCCGGCGTCCGCCCGGGCCTCTTCATGGGCTCCGCCATCTTGGAAAATGGCGGGCGCATGCGCAGTGCGCCCGCCGGCCGGCGCATGCGCAGTGCGCCCCCCAGTGTCCAAAAATTTATTTTGATCACTGTGATAAACTGTCACAGTGATCAAAATAAAAAAAAGTAAATGAACCCCCCCTTTATCATAGGTAGGGACAAATAAAAAAATAAAGATTTTTTTTTTTTTTTTTTTTTCTTCCTATTAGGCCCTGTGCACACGTTGCGGATTTTGCTGCGGATCCGCGGCGGATTTCGCTGCTGATCCGCGGCGGATCAGCAGCGAAATCAGCCGCGGATGCGCAGCGATATCCGCCGCAGATCAGCAGCGAAATCCGCGGCGGATCCGCAGCAAAATACGCCGCGGATCCGCAGCAAAATCCGCAACGTGTGGCGGATTTCGCTGCAGATCCGCAGCGGATTTCGCTGCTGATCCGCGGCTGATTTCGCTGCTGATCCCCGTGGATTTCGCTGCGGATCCGCGGCGGATTTCGCTGCTGATCCACGGCGGATTTCGCTGCGGATCCGCGGCGGATTTCGCTGCTGATCCGCGACTGATTTCGCTGCTGATTCGCTGCGGATCCGCAGCGGATTTCGCTGCTGATCCGCGGCTGATTTCGCTGCTGATCCGCTGCGGATCCGCAGCGGATTTCGCTGCTGATCCGCGGCTGATTTCGCTGCTGATCCGCGGCGGATTTCGCTGCTGATACGCGGCGGATTTCGCTGCTGATTCGCGGCGGATTTCGCTGCTGATTCGCGGCGATTTCGCTGCTGATCCGCTGCTGATTCGCGGCGGATTTCGCTGCTGATCCACGACTGATTTTGCTGCTGATTCGCTGCGGATCCACAGCGGATTTCGCTGCTGATCCGCGGCTGATTTCGCTGCTGATCTGCTGCGGATCCGCAGCGGATTTCGCTGCTGATCCGCGGCTGATTTCGCTGCTGATCCGCGGCGGATTTCGCTGCTGATTCGCGGCGGATTTCGCTGCTGATTCGCGGCGGATTTCGCTGCTGATCCACTGCTGATTCGCTGCGGATTTCGCTGCTGATCCCGACTGATTTCGTACTGATCGCTGCTGATTCGCTGCTGATCCGCGGCGGATTTCGCTGCTGATCGCGGCGGATTTCGCTGCTGATTCGCGGCGGATTTCGCTGCTGATTCCTGCGATGCGCGGATTTCGCTGCTGATTCCACGACTGATTTCGCTACTGATCCGCTGCTGATTCGCTGCTGATCTGCGGATTTCGCTGCTGATCCGCGCTGCGGCGGATTTCGCTGCTGATCCCATTTTCTGATCATGCTGATTCGCTGCGGATTTCGCTGCTGATCCACGACTGATTTCGCTACTGATCCACTGCTGATTTCGCTGCTGATCCGCGGCTGATTTCGCTGCTGATCCGCGGCTGATTTCGCTGCTGATCCGCGGCGGATTTCGCTGCTGATTCGCTGCAGATCCGCGGCGGATTTTGCTGCGGATCCGCGGCTGATTATCTGCTGATTTATCTGCGCTAGCGGGTATAGCATAACGCGATCGCGTTATGCTATACCGTTACCAGCCGGTCACCGCTACGTGTTGAACGGGCTGGTAAAACGCAATATGAACCCAGCCTTAGGGTTAGAACTAGGGTTAAGGTTAGAATTACGGTTAGGGTTGGAATTTGGGTTAGGGTTGGAATTTGGGTTAGGGTTGGAATTAGGGTTAGGGTTGGAATTAGGGTTAGGGTTGGAATTAGGGTTAGGCTTGTAGTTAGGGTTAGGCTTGTAGTTAGGTTTATGGTTAGAGTTGGGATTAGGGTTAGGGGTGTGTTGGGGTTAGGGTTATGATTAGGGTTTGTATTAGGGTTAGATGTGTGTAGGGGTTAGGGTTGGGGTTAGGGGTGTGTTGGGGTTAGGGTTGGAGTTAGAATTGAGGGGTTTCCACTATTTAGGCACATCAGGGGGTCTCCATACGCGACATGGCGCCACCATTGATTCCTGCAAATTTTGCGTTCAAAAAGTCAAACAGTGCTCCCTTTATTCCAAGCCCCGACGTATGCCCAAACAGTGGTTTATCCCCACATATGGGGTATCAGCGTACTCGGGAAAAATTGCACAACAACTTTGGGGGTTCTAATTTCTCCTGTTAACATTGGGAAAAAAATTGGGGACTAAAAATTATTTTTGTGGAAAAAAAATGATTTTATATTTTCACGGCTCTGCGTTATAAACTTCTGTGAAGGACTTGGAAATTCAAAGTGCTTATCACACATCTATAGGAGTTCCTTGGGGGATCTAGTTTCCAAAATGGGGTCACTTGTGGGGATTTCTACTGTTTAGGCACATCAGGGACTCTGCAAACGTAACATGACGCCCGAAGACCATTCCATCAAGTGGGCATTTCAAAACGTCGCTACTTCCCATCCGAGCCCCGACGTGTGCCCATACAGTAGTTTTCTCCCACATATGGGATATCAGCATACTCAGGACAAATTGGACAACAACTTTTGGGTCTAATTTCTCATGTTACCCTTGGGAAAATAAAAAAATTGGGGACTAAAAGATCCTGATTGTGGAAAAAATATGATTTTTTTTATTTTCATGCCCGGGCGTTATAAACTTCTGTGTAGCCCTTGGGGGTTCAAAGTGCTCACCACACATCTAGATAAGTTCTTTGCCGGGTCTAGTTTCCAAAATGGGGTCACTTGTGGGGAGTTTCTACTGTTTAGGCACATCAGGGGCTCTGCAAACGCAACATGACGCCCACAGAACATTCCATCAAGTCGGCATTTCAAAGCGTCACTACATCCCTTCCGAGCCCTGACGTGTGCCCAAACAGTGGTTCCCCCCACATATGGGGTACTAGCGTACTCAGGAGAAACTGGACAACAACTTTTAGGGTCCAATTTCTCCTGTAACCATTGTGAAAATAAAAAACAGTGGGCTAAAACATCATTTTTTGAGAAAAAAAAATGATTTTTTATTTTCGCGGCTCTGCGTTATAAACTTCTGTGAAGCACCTGGGGTTCAAAGTGCTCACTATGCATCTAGATAAGTTCCTTAGGGGTCTAGTTTCCAAAATGGGGTCACTTGTGGGGGAGATCCAATGTTTAGGCACACAGGGACTCTCCAAATGCGACATGGCAACCGCTAAATATTCCAGCATATTTTCTATTCAAAAAGTCAAATGGCGCTCCTTCCCTTCTGAGCCCTGCCGTGCGCCCAAACAGTGGTTTATGACCACATATGAGGTATCTGTGTACTCAGGAGAAATTGCCCAACAAATTTTAGGATCCAATTTATACTGTTGCCCATGTGAAAATGAAAAAAACTGAGGCTAAAAGAAAATTTTTGTGAAAAAAAAGTACTTTCTTTTTTTTTACGGATCAATTTGTGAAGCACCTGGGAGTTCAAAGTGCTCACTATGCATCTAGATAAGTTCCTTAGGGGGTCTAGTTTCCAAAATGGGGTCACTTGTGGGGGAGCTCCAATGTTTAGGCACACAGGGACTCTCCAAATGCGACATGGCAACCGCTAAATATTCCAGCATATTTTCCATTCAAAAAGTCAAATGGCGCTCCTTCCCTTCTGAGCCCTACCGTGCGCCCAAACAGTGGTTTATGACCACATATGAGGTATCTGTGTACTCAGGAGAAATTGCCCAACAAATTTTAGGATCCATTTTATCCTGTTGCCCATGTGAAAATGAAAAAACTGAGGCTAAAAGAAAATTTTTGTGAAAAAAAAGTACTTTCTTTTTTTTACAGATAAATTTGTGAAGCACCTGGGGTTCAAAGTGATCACTATGCATCTAGATAAGTTCCTTAGGGGGTCTAGTTTCCAAAATGGGGTCACTTGTGGGGGAGCTCCAATGTTTAGGCACACAGGAACTCTCCAAATGCGACATGGCAACCGCTAAATATTCCAGCATATTTTCCATTCAAAAAGTCAAATGGCGCTCCTTCCCTTCTGAGCCCTGCCGTGCGCCCATACAGTGGTTTATGACCACATATGAGGTATCTGTGTACTCAGGAGAAATTGCCCAACAAATTTTAGGATCCATTTTATCCTGATGCCCATGTAAAAATGAAAAAATTGATGCTAAAAGAAAATTTTTGTTGGAAAAATTAAAATGTCCATTTTTTCCTTCCACGTTGCTTTAGTTCCTGTGAAGCACCTGAAGGGTTAATAATCTTCTTGAATGTAGTTTTGAGTAGCTTGAGGGGTGCAGTTTTTATAAAGGTGTCACTTTTGGGTATTTTCTGCCATATAGACCCCTCAAAGTGACTTCAAATGTGAGGTGGTCCCTAAAAAAAAATGGTTTTGTAAATTTTGCTGTAAAAATGAGAAATCGCTGGTCAACTTTTAACCCTTATAACTTCCTAACAAAAAAAAATGTTGTTCCCAAAATTGTGCTGATGTAAAGTAGACATGTGGGAAATGTTATTTATTAACTATTTTGTGCCACATAACTCTCTGGTTTAACAGAATAAAAATTAAAAATTTGAAAATTACAAAATTTTCAGAATTTTCGCCAAATTTCCATTTTTTCACAAATAAACGCAAAAATTATCGACCTAAATTTACCACTAACATGAAGCCCAATATGTCACGAAAAAACAATCTCAGAATCGCTAGGATCCGTTGAAGCGTTCCTGAGTTATTACCTCATAAAGGGACACTGGTCAGAATTGCAAAAAATGGCAAGGTCTTTAAGGTCAAAATAGGCTGGGTCTTGAAGGGGTTAAATAAAAAGAAGTTATGTGAAAGAGCAAATTGTAATTACTCTATGATAAATAACCTCTTTGATGTAGGAATACTACTTGTATTTAAGAAAAATTGTGACTTTTATACCATCGTTATGACGAATATTAGTATATAAGGACTCTACATCGCACATCACCAATAAGGTATCCGTTTCGATGTAGAGTTCATCTATTCTCTTAAGGAAATCATTAGTGTCCTTTACATGAATGGCTGTGGCCGACCATGTAAACCCTCTGCTAGAAGACATGGTGAGATTGTTCCTATTTATATACCCTATGAAGGAGGAAATAGTGTAATATATCTCCGTTGTCTTATTTTGATGTGGTAAAACTGCATATTATTTCTTGATATGAAAACTGCTTATTAATGTTATGCTCCACTAAGGTTCTCTAATCTGTATCCCACATGGCTAATTTGACACATGGATGTGATTATATAGGGGCTCTGACGTGGTACCTGCTTTGTGCCGTCTCTAGTTTTAGCCTGTTTGATTTTCATGATCATAAGTATGACTCCATACAGAGCAATCATTGTTTGGTTTCTTCTATTTTGAGTTTTTTTGAATATTCTGATCAGAAGAATAGATTCATGAGGAGTTTTTTGTTTTTTTCCTCTTTAATTTTGCTTTTCTCCTTCACAAAATAGTGGTGATTTTCTGTGTCTCTTGTGTTATAACATTATTGATTGAACCATTTGGTTCTTACAATTTTAGACGTACTTAATAAAGGTTAAATTTTACCTATACCTCTACCTTGCTATTGTATATATTTTGATAGGTAGATTTTGTATCGATTTCTACTCAATAGGTGGCATGGCTGTTTTTTTGACTAAAGGTATTAATATTGACACATGAACTGCTGAGGCTAAAGAAGTTTTTTGGACAAAACATTTATTCAACAGAAATATACCCCTTCATATAGTAACGCTTTCAAAGAACTTACGAGAGTGTATAAGAATCAAATTTCTAGCTGGTGGGAAGTTCAAAGTTTGGAAAACTATATCAAAGCCGGCATAGTGCCTCGGCATTTGAGGATTACTTTGCAGCCGGGATTTAGATATAGAAATATCACTATTAGTGATCAGTGGGAAAAAGAAGCTACTGCGAGCTCCTTGAGGTTTATGAATCTTTTGTTGGAGGAAGAGATAAATACTCTGATTGTAGAAAGTGACCTCTTAAAAGAACAAATTGAGATCACAAAAATTTTTTTGGCAGAGACTGATTTTTCTTCAAAAGAGACAGTACTGCAAAATACTATTGAAAGATATCAGTATAACCTCAAAGAACGAAAACATCGCAATTTTGTACGCGATTTACAGAAGTTTAAAGAAAAAGCCTATTCTCTTCCCACCAACAGGAATTTTTCTAATAATTTTGTTAGGAATTTAAAGACCGATATTTCCTCAACGGATACTGATTTGTCTGATTCAGAAACCCGTTCCAGGAATCCCAGAGGTAGACAAAGGGGTAGAGGTACTCAGAGGGGATGTCCTGGTGATAGATTGGGAGGGGCCCGTTTTTTAGGTCAGGGTTATTACCTGAGAAACAGACCAGGGGCCAACAATTGACTCCTACACAGACTACTAAAATTATTAATCTCTCATCTAGATCTCTTAATTAGATGGAAGTTCAGGTCCTGGATAGGGGTTTAAATTTTGTACCAACCTCAGATTTTCAATTGTTTGAAAGCATTAAGGATCTTCATTTATTTGTCTGTAAATTGAAGTGGAAGAAACATTTTATTGAAGAGGATAAACTGCTTGTTCAGGATCTGAGCATTCCGGATTCTGTTACCTGATATTAGACTACTATATGGTTTGGTGGACCCGTCCCCTGAATTTTCAGGTGAGGGTCCTTTTACTCAATTAAAACCCAAAAGTCAGAGAATGCCTCCACCCCAGGGTGACAAATCTACAATTGATGTCTTTTTGGAGGTAGTCACTAGGGATCTAGAAAACATGAGTGCAAAGGCTGGAACATGTTATAATCTTTCAAAAATGAAAATGGAGGCTCTGAAGAGTCTAGAAAATGATTCTAATATTGTGGTAAAACCCTCAGATAAGGGTGGCAATGTTGTAGTGATGAATTAGGCCTCTTTCACACATCCGTTGTGCGCCTGATGGCGCCCCCGGTATTTAGCCGCAGCGCCGCATCAGAAAACCTGATGCGCCGCATGCGGTTTTTGGCCGGATGGTTTCTGATGCCCGGAGACATCAGGCGACTCCGGCAAAAAAAAAAACCGTTACATGCTGCGTTTTGTCCGGCCGCCGGAATGTACATTTCCGCTGCATCCGGACAAAACCGCATACAACGCACTGACATGCGGCGCCATCCGGCGCTAATGAAAGTCAATGCAAAAAAAACCGCATGCGGCGCATAAGGTTTTCTGATGCGGCGCTGCGGCTAAATGCCGGGGGCGCCGTCAGGCGCACAACGGATGTGTGAAAGAGGCCTTACATAGATTACCAAGAAATGTGTCAAAATATTCTTAACGATCAGAATTCATATAACAAACTACCCAGTAATCCAATGAATGTTTTTTTGAAACAACTGAAAGACATTTTGGTATAGAAGGGGGTCTCATTGATAAGAATGAGTATGATTTTCTGTATCCTGCATTTCCAGTGATGGCAACGTTTAACTGCCTTCCTAAAATCCATAAGGGTTTGTCTCCAGTGAAGGGGAGACCAATTGTCTCAGGTGTTGACAGCTTGACTCATCACATTGGTGTCTATTTGGATAAGATTCTGAAACCATTTGTTTCTTTGAATTCCTACACTAGGGATTCAATGGATTTATTGCGAAAACTAGATGGTTTGAATATAGACACTGAATCTATTCTTTGTAGTATTGATGTAGAGGCTCTTTTTTCCTCCATTGACCACACAAGTGGCCTGAATGCAGTTGAATTCTATCTGAAAGAGAGGCCAACAATGTGCGAATCACAATGCCTTTGTACTCAAGTTACTTGAATTTTGTCTGACCAAAAACATTTTACTCATTAATAATGTTTTGTACCACCAGCTCAGGGGCACTGCAATGGGCAGTCCTTGTGTGCCATCTTATGCAAATTTGCTCCTGGGCTGGTGGGAAGTAACTATAGTTTTTAGTGATCTATATACAGAGGAATGTGACAAGATCAATTTTTGGTCAAGATATATTGATGACGTGTTTCTGGTGTGGAATGGGAGCATTCCTGACTTGGAGTCTTTTGTGGCCAAACTTAACATTAATCAATTGGGTCTGACTTTTACCTTTGATCATCATCCTAATGAACTTCCTTTTTTGGATGTTAATATCAAAAAAACTGGCAATGGGAATATTGACACCAAAGTTTACAGAAAGTCCACGTCCACTAATTCCATTCTGAGATGGGACAGTCACCATCCTGTGCCCCTTAAGAAGGGAATTCCAAAAGGGCAATATATGAGGGTTTGACGAAATTGCTCCTCTGGAGGTGACTATAAAGAGCAGGCGGTGGATTTGAGAAAACGGTTCTTGAATAGAGGATACCCGGATGGGATCCTGCGTAAGGCATATAATGATACTAAATCCCTTGATAGGACTCAACTACTAAATGTGAAATAGCCTAAAGATGAAACTCCCACGTGTAGTTTAATTACTACGTTTAATTCTGGAGCACAGGTTGTGCGGTCAGTTTTTCAAAAACATTGGCCAATATTGCAGATGGATGAGGACATTGGAGATCTGGTGGGAGATTATCCCAAAATAACTTTCCTGAAGGGGAGATCTATAGGGGATAGAATTGTACATAGCCATCTGAATCCCCCTAGGAAAGAAACATGGTTGACTAATCTCAAGGGCTGTTTTAAATGCAGTGGATGTGTAGCATGTCCGGTTTTGGCCACTGGAGGATCTTTTACAAGTAATGTCACCAAGCAAAATTTTGAAATTCGTCACTTCATTACTTATCGAATGAAAGGTGTTATTTATAAAGCCACCTGCCCTTGTAATCTCGAATATGTGGTAAAAACAATACGAGAACTTTGAAGAAGAATACGGGAACATCTGCGAGATATTGCCCTAAAAAGAGATACACCCCTAGCAAGACAGATGAACAGCCGTCATGGGGGGGGAGAAACAATCAATCTCTCATTCATGGGAATTGACAGAGTAGGAGCACCGAAGAGGGGTGGCAACTGGGACAGGAGAATTCTGCAATGCGAAACTAAATGGATTTTTCATTTGAAAACACAACAACCGCTGGGCCTTAATGAAACCCTTACATTTAATTATTTTGTATAGATCTCCTCTCCCGCGGATATGTTGCCTCCCCTTTTCTACTCCCTAATCATGTATCTATCCCTTTCCTATTCTTTGTAACTCTATTTCCCACTTCTAGTAACAGCCCCTAATTAGGGTTTTTTAGGGACTTATAGGGCTAGCCGTCGAGGAGTGGGGGCGCCAATATCGTATCTTGTTTAGGGTGCCAACCTCCACTGCCAGGCAGGGAATAATAGGTCTATTTAGGGCCTTATAGACGATTGTTTCTCCCCCCTCCCCTTCTTTTTTATCAGGTCTCCTTTGTCCTCCCATTTACATTTTTTACCTTGGTCATTTTATCACCAATGTCACCTTTTCTTTTTGACCTTTGAACATTTTGAGGTCTTTGTGACTGTGTTCCTTGTTTCCCCTGTATATTTATAGGGATATTAGTTTGAAAGGAACTTATACAAGACAAAACTTGAATAAGCACTATGGTCCCCTTCGTTTTTCGTGTTGGCAGCCTTTTTCTTGCTAGCATGCTAGACTGAATGGCTATATATTCACATTACATCTTATAACAGGGTGTTATGTTTCGGTAGCTGAGGAGAGCAGGCAAAAAGGCAATACACCAGAGCAGTTGGAATCTATGAGATTGCAGTACCCTGACTAACCACCACAACTAGAGGCAGCCGTGGAGCGTTCCTACGTTGGTCCTAGACGCCTCGTCACAGCCTGAGAAACTAACTACACCTAAAGATAGAAATAGGAAAGCTATCTGCCCCGGAGCAGATCCCCAAAGATAATAGAAAGCCCCCAAACATGTAATGGCGGTTAGACAAGAGGAAATACAGACACAGAAAGAAAATAGTATGAGCAAACGCTGGGGCCCAAACTATCTAAATAGAAAAGGATAGGAAGGGTACTTACTGCAATCCCAGAAAACCCTGAAAAGCACCAACTCTACTAATTTCAAAATCACCTGAGATCACACGACCTCTACCACCTAAATTAGTTCTCTGGTGTAACAAAATCAAAACAGCAGCCACTGAAAAAACTGAAAAAAGCAAAAGAACAAAACTCAGTGGCTGAACTAAACTGAGAGGGCAGAAGCCCCCGGAGGGGACCCTGAAGGCCCCCAAAGAAGTGCAGGACAAAATGCAAAAATATAGCAAAAACACAAAAGAAGCAAAAGTCTTATCTGTAAGCAGGAGATGCAGACACGACACAGCAGGCCACAAGGGAAACTGGAATGAAGGATTCAGACCAGAACAATTGATCACCGGCAACCCTGATGGGAAAATGACTCCCTTATATAAGACCAGTCAGTAACACCTGATTCCCAGTCCTCACAATCTTCACTAGCACCGCTTGTAACCACCAGAGGGAGCCTCTGCTCAGAACTCATCTCAAACCCATTCACAACAATAGGGTTTCGGATGTTTATTTGGTTGCTAATATAAAACCTTTATCAGCGCAGGGTTATACTAGGGTACTGTTCCTAAGTAAGATATTTATTTAAGGTATGAGATGATTATAGTCAGCATAATTATGATATTTTATATGGTTCCTATGGCAACACGGTTTATATAAAAGGCATGGTAGATTGATTTTGGATTGAACTATAAAGAAGCCATTAAATAGAACAAATCTTGGGTTGGTGATATGTGGTTTCTCTACCGGTATTTGAGCACTTAGTTGTCATGAATTTTTTGTACCCAGGGTTCCTGCTTTAACTAATTTTGGGCATAGTTACTATTCTGAATATAATTCCCATTTAGAATACCCTTTTAATCCTTTACATTTTATCCAGCATTATGTATGATCGATTTTGCATAAAAACGATATGATACGATTAGGTTAATTTTCATTTCTTTAATATCGGTATCGCCATTGGGTTCCGGATCTGATATCTTAGAAGAGGTCATGTGACGTGTGGGGCGTCTCCAGCACGGAGGATTTGGTGTGGGATATGACGTCTGCGTTCCAGCGAGACAGCGCTTTGATGTGACGTCATTCACCGGCGTCTTGGCGTCCTATTTAAACCCACGTGGGTTAGACATGTGTGCCCGCTCTGTTAAGTGAATTTGAGTCACGGGTGACGGCATTTTACAGCTGACATGAGGGAGTTCAGCCTGTATGATATTTGGCATTTCTTCCCCTGATGATCCAGCCAGAGAAACGCGTCGGGAGCTAATTATTTATGTCTTCTGCCTTGGGGTAATGTATATAAGAAAAATGTGTTCCCCTATGGAGATTGAATGGCTGTGGCCGACCATGTATACCCTCTGCTAGAAGACATGGTGAGATTGTTCCTATTTATATACCCTATGAAGGAGGGAATAGTGTAATATATCTCCGTTGTCTTATTTTGATGTGGGAAAACTGCATATTATTGATATGAAAACTGCTTATTAATGTTATGCTCCACTAAGGTTATCTAATCTGTATCCCACATGGCTAATTTGACACATGGATGTGATTATATAGGTGCTCTGACGTGGTACCTGCTATGTGCCGTCTCTAGTTTTAGCCTGTTAGATTTTCATGATCATAAGTATGACTCCATACAGAGCAATCATTGTTTGGTTTCTTCTATTTTGACATTTTTTGAATATTCTGATCATAAGACTAGATTCATGAGGAGTTTTGTTATTTTCCTCGATAATTTTGCTTTTCTCCTTCACAAAATAGTGGTGATTTTCTGTCTCTTGTGTTATAACATTATTGATTGAACCATTTGGTTCTTACAATTTTAGACGTACTTAATAAAGGTTACATTTTACCTATACCTCTACCTCGCTATTGTATTTGATGATTGGTAGATTTTGTTTTCCAATAATTTTATTGAAATTTCAAACTTTTAACAATGGAAGGAAAGGCACAGGGAATCGGGGAGGAAGGAAGGAAAAAAATAGGGAAAAGGAGGGAAGGAGGAAACATAAGTAGATTACAATTATAATACGTATGTGACATAAACCATAACATTCCACAGTTAAGTAGCATTAGTTTACACAGAAAGTGAACAAAGTAATAATCAAAATAAACAAAGTGAACAAAATAAACAAGCACATTCCATAAATTAAGGAAACAGTTCCATCCACTTGGACCATTTTTTAAAGAATTTATTGAAACGATTGTTGACTAACGCTAATTTGTATTCAAAAGATTTATGAAGTCCAATTTTTTCTACAATGTCTTGGAGAGGAGGCGGTTCTGGTTTTTTCCAATAGAGGGCAATGTTATATTTTTTGTAACCAATAAGATATGGGCTATTCATAGCCTCAAAGGTGGGTCTATTTATTCGGAATTTAGTGTGAGAAGGGCCAATTGGGGAGTCAAGAGGGTGTGTTTAGAGCAAATAGTATCAATAAGGCCCAAAACTTTCCTCCAAAGTGGTTGAATTTTTGGGCATTGCCTAAAAAATATGTAAAAGATTACTGTAGCGACCACAGTCTCTCCAACAGGTGAATGAATCGGGTTAATCTTAGATAATCTGGCAGGAATGAAATACCACCTTGTAAGGAGTTTATGGTATGACTACTGAAGGGCCATGGAGATAGATGATGCAAAGGAAAGTGAGAAGGCATATTCCCAATCTGAAAGGTCAAATGTTAAGTGGAGTTCAGACTCCCATTTAATCATGTTGTGGGTTTTAATTAGTTCAGTGCTATGATTAAACCATTGGTATATGTATCTAAGGCTCCAAAATATTTTGTTGTCTAGATTACAGATTAGGTTTAAAACTGATTCAGAAACTCGAGGTTGAACTTGCAGGAAGACTTTAATTGGATCTTTGAGAATAGTGTAATAGAAAAAGGACAAAGAGGAGGAATGGAAATGTTTTTTAATAAAAGAATAAGGGTAGTACAGTATTTGGAGCCGTCATAAATATCTCCTAATGTTTTAATACCACAATCAAACCAGATAGGGTCCAGAACTAAATTGTTGGATTCACAGATAAGAGATAGAGGAGTATTTTTAAGAATATGAAACTTATTGCAGCCCTTGTTTGGTCTCGCTAATCTCCTCCAGGCCTCTATGGAGGACTGGAGGATGGGGTGTGAATTAGAAGGAATCTTTTTGTACAAAAGAAAACCCAAAACTAGCAGGTGGGGAGATTTATTATTGTTCAGAATAAGTTCTAAATCACACCAGGCCGGAGGGTCTTTGAGGCCACCAAAAACCGCTTTGCTTGACCAGGTTAGCAAAATAATAAGCAGAGATGTTTGGTAACCCAGCGCCACCATACAGTTTATGATTATATAGTATATTTTGATCCACTCTAGCCTTTCTCTTTCCCCAAATAAAATGATTGAGCAAGTTTTGAAAACTAGTAAGGAAGAAGGAAGAAATTAACGGGAGCGATCTGAACACATAAAGGATTTTTGGTAAAATATATGACTTGACAGTCACAATCCTACCCCACCAAGATAAATCCCTATCCTTAAGGATTTTTAAAACTTAATTTATGGCATTAAAAAGAATCTCTAAATTTATAGGAATCCGAGAATTGATATTTTTAGTGAACTTCAGACCCAGATATGTCAATTGTTCACCAGACAAGCTCCAAGGTGAAATCGCGGCAATATCAGCTATCTGAGCGGAGTTTAAGTTAAAACTAAGGATTTGAGATTTAGAATTATTAATTTTAAAAAAGGAAATTTTAGAAAAAAAGTTGAAGTTGGGTTTGAAGGGCAGAGATTGAGTCAAGCGGATTGGTTAGAGAAAGAATTATATCATCGGCGAAAAGCCCAATTTTATATTCTCTGGTTGATGATTTTATCCCTGAGATTCCCTGGTTGTCTCTAATGAGTTGTGCCAATGGCTCAATTGCCATGACGAACAACAAGGGCGATGGTGGACAACCTTGTCTATTACCGTTTGTAATATTGAAAGGAGAGGAAAGAGTTATTTGTATAGATCCTTGCACTGGGATTAGAATATAAGGCAGTATGCTAGATAAGAAAAGGGAATGAACCTCAAATTTTTGGAGAACTGCACATAAATACGTCCAGTTAAGACGATCAAACGCCTTTTCTGCGTCGAGGGAAATAACTGTGGCACTTAGCTTTTGGGAAGAAATTATTTTCATTAAATTGACAAGTCTCCTTGTACCATCTGACTGTCTAGTCTTAATAAAACCCATTTGATCATTAAAGATCAATCTAGGGAGGAACTGATTCAAGCGATTAGCTAAAATTTTTGCGTAAATCTTTACATCTGTGTTTATAAGAGAAATTGGTCTGTAACTGCCGACGTTGCTCGGGTCAGAATTGGGTTTAGGTATGAGGACTATGGAGGCTTCTAACATTTCGTCTGGAAAAAAACCCATGCTGAGAGGCTACATTAAAGACTTTCTCCAACTGAGGGGGCTAAAAGGTGTCCAAAGGATTTGTAATAATCGTTGGAGAATCCGTCTGGCCCTGGGGATTTGAAAGATTTTAGTGAATTGATTACATCCAGTATCTCACTACTATTAAAAGGAGACGACAGATAATTAAGATCTTCTGTATTTAATTTCGGCAGTTCTATGGAAGAGAGGAAAGACTCAATATCCGACATAGTTGGTCAATCTTGTGGATGGGATTTTTGAATGTTATATAAATCTCTAAAGTAATCCGCAAATGAATTGGCGATGTCTTTCGGATGGATAAGGGAACTTGTTTAGGGGTCACTATCTTGCCTATTCTATTCCGAATCCTAATCTTGTTGAGGCGATTGGTCATATATCTACTTGGGCGATTAAGGGAAGAATATTGTTTAAATTTAGAAGATTTTAGAGCCACATCAAAAAAGGAGAAAATGGTTGATTTTAATTCTTGTCTGAGTTTAGAAAGTTCAGCATGTATGATGGGACATGGGTTGGGTCTAGAGGTTTGAGCGAATTCTTTTTCTTTAATGGAAGACTGAAGGGACATGATTTTATTTCTATTGGCTTTCTTAAACCTAGAAGAGATCTGGGTTAAAACTCCTCTTAAGACTGCTTTATGAGCGTTCCAAAGAGAGAATGGCTTAAGGAGAGGTGTATCATTTTCTTTAAAGTAGTTAACTAGTGCTGCAGTTATTTCCCATTTAATATCTGGATACTGGAAAAGGGAGGAATTACATTTCCATAAAGATTGGGTGTTAATAGGTGCACCAACTATCAATTCCACCACAACCGGGGCATGGTCGGAAACAGTTTTAGGAAGGATATTAACCGAAACAAACTTGGGCAAAGAGAATGTCAGTTAAAATTAGGTCTATTCTAGATGCCGACTGATGAGGAGCCGAAAAGTGGCTATGTTCTCTTGAAGTCGTATTCAAGCATCGAAAGACGTCAAATAATTCAGACCTAAATAACCAGTTATTAAGGGTTGTATATTTATGTCTGTTTAAGGCGGTAGAATCCAACGTGGCATCCCGAACCATGTTGAAATCGCCCAGAATTAATAAGGAGCCTCTCTTGATTGAGAGTATTTTTTTGTGTAATCTATTCAAAAATTTAATTTGCCTTTTATTAGGGACATAGATATTTACAATAGTATAGGTGTGAAAATTAAGGTTACAAACTAGGATGTGGTAGTGGCCTTTACCATCTTTGAATTTACTAAGTAGTTCAAAGGAAAGGGAGTCACGAATCAAAGTAGCAACTCCTGCTTTCTTTTTTGGGTTAGAAGACTCAAAAGTGTTTGGGTAATTTTTGTCTGAGAATTGGGGATGATTATTTTCTTTAAATTTGGTTTCTTGCAAGCATATGATATCAGGGTGCAACCGGTTAATTTCCGAATGAATCGTGAACCTTTTCCTCGGACTATTAAGTCCTCTAACATTGTATGAAGCCAACTTTAACTTCATTACTATATACGGTTAGTCCAAGTTTGGGTGGAATGGAAGAACTAAAGAATGTGCCTGTCACAAGTGTAATACAACAAATGCAACTATAGAATAAGGTACTAATTAGTACAGAATATTAAAATACAAAAATTAATGATATGAAGAAAAAAAAAAAGGAGAAATCCTCCTGAAGGAGTCTACTTGGGTAGACTCTACTTCTACTACGGGGAAAATTTGTGGACATGAGCTCCAAGAAAAACATCCTCGTGAAGTAGTATTAAGAATAAAGTCAAACAGCTAAACTTATCATTAGTTATAAATAATCAATAGGACCAACATTGGGCAAAAGGAGCGAGAACTCAAGTAAAACCCCCTGATTCTGGAGAATGAGATGAATTCCCAGCAGAAGGGGCTTTAATTGAGGACAAGAACTTCTGACCGTCTTCAGGAGAAAATAGAACTGTATTTTGCCCTTATAAACAGCAATCAATTTCAACAGGAAACCCCATTTATAAATAATTCCACTTTCTCTCAAAGCAGTCATCACTGGTTTAAACTTTTTTCTCCCCTCCAGAGTCTCCCTGGACAGGTCTGCAAAAAACTTCAAATGTTTATACGGGTCAGGAAAGCCCCTATGGTCTTTTACAAAATTTAGGATCTGCTCTTTGACTTGAAAAAAGTGTATCCGTAAGATAGTATCTCGTGGGAGGTCCATAGATATAGATGGTGGTTTAGGCAAGCGATGTATACTGTCTTATTGTGAGGTCATAACTAGAGAGAGAAGGGATCATAGACTTGAAAACGCTTTTGACAAAATCCGCTAGCTTACTGGGAGGAACGTTCTCGGGTATACCTCTGATCTTGATATTATTTCGCCTGCTTCTATCTTCTATATCTGCCATTTTAGTTTTAAGTCTAGTTAATTCAGATTTGATATCATGGTAATCTCTGAATGTTATAGAAAAGACCGAAAATTCATTCAGTCTCTCCTCATGGTTTTCAAGTTTTTTATTGAAAAGCTCAAATGTGTCTTTTAGCATTTTTTCCTGTCTGTCGAAATTAAGCCTCATGCTATTATTTATCAGCAAGAGCGGTCATGTATAGTTCAGTAGAACCTTTGTCAAAACCGAGTGAATCGGCAATACTTGAGTCTTCTTTTTTAAATCTAGCCCTCTCCAGGCCAGAGTGAGGAGAAGAATCTGACGAATCATCAGTAGCCTCAATCTGAGAGGTGTACTGTTCCCCCTCAATCTCCCAGCCCCTTCCGTTCTAAAGAAACAGAGAGATCCATATCTACTAGCTTGAGGGGATCAGCCACTGGTTTAGCAGAATCTGACTGTCTGCCACTACTAGCTGTTTGATTTATTGCATCTGTTTTATTCTGAGAATTTTTAATTGGTGACCTAGATCTCTTAGGGCTAATGATGTTAACGGTAGCCCTAGAAGGGGTACACTGAAGCCCTTTGATTTTTTGAGTATTTGGTATCCGGATGAAGGCATGTTTAGTAAGATGGATTGAGGACAAGGTTTAATAGCCCGGTACAGGATGCGTCTCAAATGTTAGAGGATGGCAATAAAACTCTCTAGATATAATACAAAAATACAATGGAAGTTATAGCCAACTGAGACCAACTACATGGAAGGTTACAATATGTGTTAGCAGAGTGAGGCAAACTAGCCAACAAAACAAATGGGAAGTATCGGTATTTAGACAAATAAAGAGCTAAAACCTCTTGAATTCCAATCTCAGCTGTATCTGTAGATTATTATGACATCAGCCGACAATATAACTTAACAAACTGCTCTTAGAACAACAATCTATTTACTATTATATTAACTAGTAAAAGAAATCAAAATTTTCCTGAGATTCAAACAGCGACCAAAGGATCCAAGATGGGGGTTGAGGTCCAGATACGTACAGTCTATAGATGTGATAATTAAACCCCACAACCACTCACAAGAGTAACAGCACTAAGGGTCTGAACAGTTAAATGAACCTATAACCGTTGTTAAGTGCAGTATAAAAGGATGTAAGGCAATAGAAGAGTCACTGTGACTGAATCCCAAATCAGAAGTTGTTGACAATAGGCCACCGTAGGAGTGTCTCCCCGGCACCGCTTACCCTTTAATAAGGCGCAAGATAGTACCAGGAGGCATCAGCCACCATACCTCTCCGATATAGAGTTTATGAGAAGTAGATGTAAAGTCCTTATAGATGTCCAAAAGGCAGGCAGCAAGGCTGTCAGTATTGAGGAGAAAGAGATCAGTTCCGTTCCTTTCAACAGAAATGCAGCAGAGGCTTACCCGCTGAATATTCCAGCAGGCGTTAACCTTGTGTGATAGTCTCTGGTAGCTGAACGGTTAATGATGTGCAGGACTTCTGAGGCTATGTGCACACGTTGCGGAATTGCCATGGAAATTTCTGCGGCAATTCCGCACCTCCCTGCCGCGGGAAATCCACATATTATAGGTATGCGTATTCCCGCTAAAAACTAGCGTTTTACAAGCGGAATTAGCTTGCAGAACGCTAGCGTTTTACAAGCTATCTGACAGGTTGGTCACACGAGTCAAACAAGTGTTTGACAAGTGTGACCAACTTTTTACTATTGATGCCGCCTATGTCGCATCAATAGTAAAAAGATCTAATGTAAAAATAATATAAAAAAAAAATAATAAATAATGATATTCTCACCTTCCGGCGGCCACCGCAGCTTTCCCGCCTCTCAGCGACGCTCCCGCCAATCTCGGTCCCAGGAGTCCTTCGCGAGACCGCTACGTCATCTGGGGATTCTCGCAAAGGACTCCTGGGACCGGGATTGGCGGGAGCGTCGCTGAGAGGCGGGAAAGCTGCGGTGGCCGCCGGAAGGTGAGAATATCATTATTTTTTATTTTAATTATTGTTTTTACATGGATATGGTACCCAGGGCCTGGAGGAGAGTCTCCTCTCCTCCAAACCCTGGGTACCATCCGCACATGAACTGCTTACTTTGCGCATGGTGGGCACAGCCACATGCGGAAAGTAATTGGTTCAATGCATTCCTTTGGCGGCGGAATCACCGCGGTTCCGCAAAAAAGAATGAGCATGCTGCGGATTCTCCCGCGATGCGATTCCGCCACAGAAAAACCCACAGCATGTGCACAGCATTGCGGAATCCCATAGGTCATAATGAGTTGTATTGTGTAAGCGGTTTTGCTGCGAAAAACCGCGGTAAAACCGCTAGAAATCCGCAACGTGTGCACAGGCCCTGAATGAGCAGGGAGGGAGGGAGACTTTCACCCCTGTTGCTCCCACCTCATCCAGGATTTCATCTCCATGGCTAAGATGTTAAACATACGCTATTGTCCAGGCCCACTCGGTGATGTCAGCCAGCTGACACTGCGCACGCTCAGCCGGGATATGAGCCTCTCACAGCCGCATAGATTTGCTGCGGTCACAGTTAACAGCAATTATATTATAAAAACCAACTGGAGCCGCAGGATTTTGTGAGGGGAAATTATCCAAAAGTGTTTCTAGCAATTCCTGTGAGGAACAGAATTCCAATGAGGGAGATATTTACCGCAAGGCAGGGTCCCAATGCGTCCATTAAGGGTGCTGACAGGAATTATTACAATAAGGGGGATTTTACCTCAAGGCGGGTCCCAATGCGTCCATTAAGGGTGCTGACAGGAATTATTATAATGAGGGAGATATTACCTCAAGGCGGGTCCCAATGCGTCCATTAAGAGCTGCTGACAGGAATTATTACAATGAGGGAGATATTACCTCAAGGCGGGTCCCAATGCGTCCATTAAGAGCTGCTGACAGGAATTATTACAATGAGGGAGATATTACCGCAAGGCAGGTCCCAATGCGTCCATTAAGGGTGCTGACAGGAATTATTACAATGAGGGAGATATTACCGCAAGGCAGGTCCCAATGCGTCCATTAAGGGTGCTGACAGGAATTATTACAATGAGGGAGATATTACCTCAAGGCGGGTCCCAATGCGTCCATTAAGGGTGCTGACAGGAATTATTACAATGAGGGAATATTACCTCAAGGCGGGTCCCAATGCGTCCATTAAGAGCTGCTGACAGGAATTATTACAATGAGGGAGATATTACCGCAAGGCGGGTCCCAATGCGTCCATTAAGGGTGCTGACAGGAATTATTACAATGAGGGAGATATTACCTCAAGGCGGGTCCCAATGCGTCCATTAAGAGCTGCTGACAGGAATTATTACAATGAGGGAGATATTACCGCAAGGCAGGTCCCAATGCGTCCATTAAGAGCTGCTGACAGGAATTATTATAATGAGGGAGATATTACCTCAAGGCAGGTCCCAATGCGTCCATTAAGAGCTGCTGACAGGAATTATTACAATGAGGGAGATATTACCGCAAGGCGGGTCCCAATGCGTCTATTAAGAGCTGCTGACAGGAATTATTACAATGAGGGAGATATTACCTCAAGGCAGGTCCCAATGCGTCCATTAAGGGTGCTGACAGGAATTATTACAATGAGGGAGATATTACCGCAAGGCAGGTCCCAATGCGTCCATTAAGAGCTGCTGACAGGAATTATTACAATGAGGGAGATATTACCGCAAGGCAGGTCCCAATGCGTCCATTAAGAGCTGCTGACAGGAATTATTACAATGAGGGAGATATTACCTCAAGGCAGGTCCCAATGCGTCCATTAAGAGCTGCTGACAGGAATTATTACAATGAGGGAGATATTACCGCAAGGCAGGTCCCAATGCGTCCATTAAGAGCTGCTGACAGGAATTATTACAATGAGGGAGATATTACCGCAAGGCAGGTCCCAATGCGTCTATTAAGAGCTGCTGACAGGAATTATTACAATGAGGGAGATATTACCGCAAGGCAGGTCCCAATGCGTCTATTAAGAGCTGCTGACAGGAATTATTACAATGAGGGAGATATTACCGCAAGGCAGGTCCCAATGCGTCCATTAAGAGCTGCTGACAGGAATTATTACAATGAGGGAGATATTACCGCAAGGCAGGTCCCAATGCGTCCATTAAGGGTGCTGACAGGAATTATTACAATGAGGGAGATATTACCGCAAGGCAGGTCCCAATGCGTCTATTAAGAGCTGCTGACAGGAATTATTACAATGAGGGAGATATTACCGCAAGGCAGGTCCCAATGCGTCCATTAAGAGCTGCTGACAGGAATTATTACAATGAGGGAGATATTACCGCAAGGCAGGTCCCAATGCGTCTATTAAGAGCTGCTGACAGGAATTATTACAATGAGGGAGATATTACCTCAAGGCGGGTCCCAATGCGTCCATTAAGAGCTGCTGACAGGAATTATTACAATGAGGGAGATATTACCGCAAGGCAGGTCCCAATGCGTCCATTACGGGTGCTGACAGGAATTATTACAATGAGGGAGATATTACCGCAAGGCAGGTCCCAATGCGTCTATTAAGAGCTGCTGACAGGAATTATTACAATGAGGGAGATATTACCTCAAGGCGGGTCCCAATGCGTCCATTAAGAGCTGCTGACAGGAATTATTACAATGAGGGAGATATTACCGCAAGGCAGGTCCCAATGCGTCCATTACGGGTGCTGACAGGAATTATTACAATGAGGGAGATATTACCGCAAGGCAGGTCCCAATGCGTCCATTAAGAGCTGCTGACAGGAATTATTACAATGAGGGAGATATTACCGCAAGGCACGTCCCAATGCGTCCATTAAGAGCTGCTGACAGGAATTATTACAATGAGGGAGATATTACCGCAAGGCAGGTCCCAATGCGTCCATTAAGGGTGCTGACAGGAATTATTACAATGAGGGAGATATTACCGCAAGGCAGGTCCCAATGCGTCCATTAAGAGCTGCTGACAGGAATTATTACAATGAGGGAGATATTACCGCAAGGCAGGTCCCAATGCGTCCATTAAGGGTGCTGACAGGAATTATTACAATGAGGGAGATATTACCGCAAGGCAGGTCCCAATGCGTCCATTAAGAGCTGCTGACAGGAATTATTACAATGAGGGAGATATTACCGCAAGGCAGGTCCCAATGCGTCTATTAAGAGCTGCTGACAGGAATTATTACAATGAGGGAGATATTACCTCAAGGCGGGTCCCAATGCGTCCATTAAGGGTGCTGACAGGAATTATTACAATGAGGGAGATATTACCGCAAGGCAGGTCCCAATGCGTCCATTAAGAGCTGCTGACAGGAATTATTACAATGAGGGAGATATTACCGCAAGGCGGGTCCCAATGCGTCCATTAAGAGCTGCTGACAGGAATTATTACAATGAGGGAGATATTACCGCAAGGCAGGTCCCAATGCGTCCATTACGGGTGCTGACAGGAATTATTACAATGAGGGAGATATTACCGCAAGGCAGGTCCCAATGCGTCCATTAAGAGCTGCTGACAGGAATTATTACAATGAGGGAGATATTACCGCAAGGCAGGTCCCAATGCGTCCATTAAGAGCTGCTGACAGGAATTATTACAATGAGGGAGATATTACCGCAAGGCAGGTCCCAATGCGTCCATTAAGAGCTGCTGACAGGAATTATTACAATGAGGGAGATATTACCGCAAGGCAGGTCCCAATGCGTCCATTAAGAGCTGCTGACAGGAATTATTACAATGAGGGAGTATTACCGCAAGGCAGGTCCCAATGCGTCTATTAAGAGCTGCTGACAGGAATTATTACAATGAGGGAGATATTACCGCAAGGCAGGTCCCAATGTGTCCATTAAGAGCTGCTGACAGGAATTATTACAATGAGGGAGATATTACCGCAAGGCAGGTCCCAATGCGTCTATTAAGAGCTGCTGACAGGAATTATTACAATGAGGGAGATATTACCGCAAGGCAGGTCCCAATGCGTCTATTAAGAGCTGCTGACAGGAATTATTACAATGAGGGAGATATTACCGCAAGGCAGGTCCCAATGCGTCCATTAAGGGTGCTGACAGGAATTATTACAATGAGGGAGATATTACCTCAAGGCAGGTCCCAATGCGTCCATTAAGAGCTGCTGACAGGAATTATTACAATGAGGGAGATATTACCTCAAGGCGGGTCCCAATGCGTCCATTAAGAGCTGCTGACAGGAATTAAGTCAGTCAGTTCTTTCACAAAAATACCGGCAATTATAATATAAAATTCAATGGCTTCGGTTAGTTGTATGAGGGAAGGTTATCCATAATGTGTCTCTGATAATTCCTGTGAGGAATAAAGTTACAATGAGGGAGATATTACCGCAAGGCGGGTCCCAATGCGTCCATTAAGCGCTGCTGACAGGAATTAAGTCAGTCAGTTCTTTTGCAAAAAATAAGAATTTGGTCTCAAACTCCTTGAGTTGTGCAAAAAATATTCTCAAATGGGAATAAAGAAAAATAAAGCGTTTTTAGTCGCTTTTTAGTAGATTTTGAGGAGGTTACCTCAGAGCCCAAGGACCGCATGTCTCACTCCATTGCAGTCCTAAGTCACGCTCCGATTGGTAGATTTTGTATATATTTCTACTCAATAGGTGGCATGGCTGGTTTTTGACTAAAGGTATTAATATTGACACATGGACTGCTGAGGCTAAAGAAGTTTTTTCGGACAAAACATTTATTCAACCGAAATATACCCCTTCATATAGTAACGCTTTCACAGAACTTACGAGAGTGTATAAGAATCAAATTTCTAGTTGGTGAATTTTCAGGTGAGGGTCCTTTTACTCAATCAAAACCCAAAAGTCAGAGAATGCCTCCACCCCAGGGTGACAAATCTACAATTGATGTCTTTTTGGAGGTAGTCACCAGGGATCTAGGAAACATGAGTGCGAAGGCTAGAACACGTTATAATCTTTTGAAAATTGAAATGGAGGCTCTAAAGAGTCTAGAAAACGATTCTAATATTGTGGTAAAACCCTCAGATAAGGGTGGCAATGTTGCAGTGATGAATTACATAGATTACCAAGAAATGTGTCAAAATATTCTTAACGATCAGAATTCATATAACAAACTACCCAGTAATCCAATGAATGTTTTTTTGAAACAACTGAAAGACATTTTGGTATAGAAGGGGGTCTCATTGATAAGAATGAGTATGATTTTCTGTATCCTGCATTTCCAGTGATGGCAACGTTTTACTGCCTTCCTAAAATCTATAAGGGTTTGTCTCCAGTGAAGGGGAGACCAATTGTCTCAGGTGTTGACAGCTTGACTCATCACATTGGTGTCTATTTGGATAAGATTCTGAAACCATTTGTTTCTTTGAATTCCTACACTAGGGATTCAATGGATTTATTGCGAAAACTAGATGGTTTGAATATAGACACTGAATCTATTCTTTGTAGTATTGATGTAGAGGCTCTTTATTCCTCCATTGACCACACAAGTGGCCTGAATGCAGTTGAATTCTATCTGAAAGAGAGGCCAACAATGTGCGAATCACAATGCCTTTGTACTCAAGTTACTTGAATTTTGTCTGACCAAAAACATTTTACTCATTAATAATGTTTTGTACCACCAGCTCAGGGGCACTGCAATGGGCAGTCCTTGTGTGCCATCTTATGCAAATTTGCTCCTGGGCTGGTGGGAAGTAACTATAGTTTTTAGTGATCTATATACAGAGGAATGTGACAAGATCAATTTTTGGTCAAGATATATTGATGACGTGTTTCTGGTGTGGAATGGGAGCATTCCTGACTTGGAGTCTTTTGTGGCCAAACTTAACATTAATCAATTGGGTCTGACTTTTACCTTTGATCATCATCCTAATGAACTTCCTTTTTTGGATGTTAATATCAAAAAAACTGGCAATGGGAATATTGACACCAAAGTTTACAGAAAGTCCACGTCCACTAATTCCATTCTGAGATGGGACAGTCACCATCCTGTGCCCCTTAAGAAGGGAATTCCAAAAGGGCAATATATGAGGGTTTGACGAAATTGCTCCTCTGGAGGTGACTATAAAGAGCAGGCGGTGGATTTGAGAAAACGGTTCTTGAATAGAGGATACCCGGATGGGATCCTGCGTAAGGCATATAATGATACTAAATCCCTTGATAGGACTCAACTACTAAATGTGAAATAGCCTAAAGATGAAACTCCCACGTGTAGTTTAATTACTACGTTTAATTCTGGAGCACAGGTTGTGCGGTCAGTTTTTCAAAAACATTGGCCAATACTGCAGATGGATGAGGACATTGGAGATCTGGTGGGAGATTATCCCAAAATAACTTTCCTGAAGGGGAGATCTATAGGGGATAGAATTGTACATAGCCATTTGAATCCCCCTAGGAAAGAAACATGGTTGACTAATCTCAAGGGCTGTTTTAAATGTAGTGGATGTGTAGCATGTCCGGTTTTGGCCACTGGAGGATCTTTTACAAGTAATGTCACCAAGCAAAATTTTGAAATTCGTCACTTCATTACTTATCGAATGAAAGGTGTTATTTATAAAGCCACCTGCCCTTGTAATCTCGAATATGTGGTAAAAACAATACGAGAACTTTGAAGAAGAATACGGGAACATCTGCGAGATATTGCCCTAAAAAGAGATACACCCCTAGCAAGACAGATGAACAGCCGTCATGGGGGGGGAGAAACAATCAATCTCTCATTCATGGGAATTGACAGAGTAGGAGCACCGAAGAGGGGTGGCAACTGGGACAGGAGAATTCTGCAATGCGAAACTAAATGGATTTTTCATTTGAAAACACAACAACCGCTGGGCCTTAATGAAACCCTTACATTTAATTGTTTTGTATAGATCTCCTCTCCCGGGATATGTTGCCTCCCCTTTTCTACTCCCTAATCATGTATCTATCCCTTTCCTATTCTTTGTAACTCTATTTCCCACTTCTAGTAACAGCCCCTAATTAGGGTTTTTTAGGGACTTATAGGGCTAGCCGTCGAGGAGTGGGGGCGCCAATATCGTATCTTGTTTAGGGTGCCAACCTCCACTGCCAGGCAGGGAATAATAGGTCCATTTAGGGCCTTATAGACGATTGTTTCTCCCCCTCTCCTTCTTATTTATCAGGTCTCCTTTGTCCTCCCATTTACATTTTTTACCTTGGTCATTTTATCACCAATGTCACCTTTTCTTTTTGACCTTTGAACATTTTGAGGTCTTTGTGACTGTGTTCCTTGTTTCCCCTGTATATTTATAGGGATATTAGTTTGAAAGGAACTTATACAAGACAAAACTTGAATAAGCACTATGGTCCCCTTCGTTTTTTGTGTTGGCAGCCTTTTTCTTGCTAGCATGCTGGACTGAATGGCTATATATTCACATTACATCTTATAACAGGCTTTCGGATGTTTATTTGGTTGCTCATATAAACCCTTTATCAGTGCTGGGTTATACTAGGGTACTGTTCCTAAGTAAGATATTTATTTAAGGTATGAGATGATTAGTCAGCATAATTATGATATTTTATATGGTTCCTATGGCAACACGGTTTATATAAAAGGCATGGTAGATTGATTTTGGATTGAATTATAAAGAAGCCATTAAATAGAACAAATCTTGGGTTGGTGATATGTGGTCTCTCTACCGGTATTTGAGCACTTAGTTGTCATGAATTTTTTGTACCCAGGGTTCCTGCTTTAACTAATTTTGGGCATAGTTACTATTCTGAATATAATTCCCATTTAGAATACCCTTTTAATCCTTTACATTTTATCCAGCATTATGTATGATCGATTTTGCATAAAAACGATATGATACGATTAGGTTAATTTTCATTTCTTTAATATCGGTATCGCCATTGGGTTCCGGATATGACATCTTAGAAGAGGTCATGTGACGCGTGGGGCGTCTCCAGCACTGAGGATTTGGTGTGGGATATGACGTCTGCGTTCCAGCGAGACAGCGCTTTGATTTGACGTCATTCACCTGCGTCTTGGCGTCCTATTTAAACCCACGTGGGTTAGACATGTGTGCCCGCTCTGTTAAGTGAATTTGAGTCACGGGTGACGGCATTTTACAGCTGACATGAGGGAGTTCAGTCTGTATGATATTTGGCATTTCCTCCCCTGATGATCCAGCCAGAGAAACGCGTCGGGAGCTAATTATTTATGTCTACTGCCTTGGGGTAATGTATATAAGAAAAATGTGTTCCCCTATGGAGATTGAATGGCTGTGGCCGACCATGTATACCCTCTGCTAGAAGACATGGTGAGATTGTTCCTATTTATATACCCTATGAAGGAGGAATAGTGTAATATATCTCCGTTGTCTTATTTTGATGTGGGAAAACTGCATATTATTATTTGATATGAAAACTGCTTATTAATGTTATGCTCCACTAAGGTTATCTAATCTGTATCCCACATGGCTAATTTGACACATGGATGTGATTATATAGGTGCTCTGACGTGGTACCTGCTATGTGCCGTCTCTAGTTTTAGCCTGTTTGATTTTCATGTCATAAGTATGACTCCATACAGAGCAATCATTGTTCTGTTTCTTCTATTTTGACATTTTTTGAATATTCTGATCAGAAGAATAGATTCATGAGGAGTTTTGTTATTTTCCTCTTTAATTTTGCTTTTCTCCTTCACAAAATAGTGGTGATTTTCTGTGTCTCTTGTGTTATAACATTATTGATTGAACCATTTGGTTCTTACAATTTTAGACGTACTTAATAAAGGTTACATTTTACCTATACCTCTACCTTGCTATTGTATAGATTTTGATGATTGGTAGATTTTGTTTTCCAATAATTTTATTGAAATTTCAAACTTTTAACAATGGAAGGAAAGGCACAGGGAATCGGGGAGGAAGGAAGGAAAAAAATAGGAAAAAGGAGGGAAGGAGGAAACCTAAGTAGATTACAATTATAATACGTATGTGACATAAACCATAACATTCCACAGTTAAGTAGCATTAGTTTACACAGAAAGTGAACAAAGTAATAATCAAAATAAACAAAGTGAACAAAATAAACAAGCACATTCCATAAATTAAGGAAACGGTTCCATCCACTTGGACCATTTTTTAAAGAATTTATCGAAACGATTGTTGACTAACGCTAATTTGTATTCAAAAGATTTATGAAGTCCAATTTTATCTACAATGTCTTGGAGAGAAGGCGGTTCTGGTTTTTTCCAATAGAGGGCAATGTTATGTTTTGTAACCAATAAGATATGGTCTATTCATAGCCTCAAAGGTGGGTCTATTTGTTCGGAATTTAGTGTGAGAAGGGCCAATTGGGGAGTCAAGAGGGTGTGTTTAGAGCAAATAGTAACAATAAGGCCGAAACTTTCCTCCAAAGTGGTTGAATTTTTGGGCATTGCCAAAAAATATGTAAAAGATTACCGTAGCGACCACAGTCTCTCCAACAATTAGGTGAATGAATCGGGTTAATCTTAGATAATCTGGCAGGAATGAAATACCACCTTGTAAGGAGTTTATGGTATGACTACTGAAGGGCCATGGAGATAGATGATGCAAAGGAAAGTGAGAAGGCATATTCCCAATCTGAAAGGTCAAATGTTAAGTGGAGTTCAGACTCCCATTTAATCATGTTGTGGGTTTTAATTAGTTCAGTGCTATGATTAAACCATTGGTATATGTATCTAAGGCTCCAAAATATTTTGTGGTCTAGATTACAGATTAGGTTTAAAACTGGTTCAGAAACTCAAGGTTGAACTTGCAGGAAGACTTTAATTTGATCTTTGAGAATAATGTAATGGAAAAAGGACAAAGAGGAGGAATGGAAATGTTTTTTAATAAAAGAATAAGGGTAGTATTTGGAGCCGTCATAAATATCTCCTAATTTTTTATTACCACAATCAAACCAGATAGGGTCCAGAACTAAATTGTTGGATTCACAGATAAGAGATAGAGGGTATTTTTAAGAATATGAAACTTATTGCAGCCCTTGTTTGGTCTCGCTAATCTCCTCAAGGCCTCTATGGAGGACTGGAGGATGGGGTGTGAATTAGAGGGAATCTTTTTGTACAAAAGAAAACCCAAAACTAGCAGGTGGGGAGACTTATTGTTCAGAAAAAGTTCTAAATCACACCAGGCCGGAGGGTCTTTGAGGCCACCAAAAACAGCTTTGTTTGACCAGGTTAGCGAAGTAATAAGCAGAGATGTTTGGTAACCCAGCGCCACCATACAGTTTATGATTATATAGTATATTTTGAGCCACTCTAGCCTTTTTCTTTCCCCAAATAAAATGATTGAGCAAGTTTTGAAAACTAGTAAGGAAGAAGGAAGAAATTAACGGGAGCGATCTGAACACATAAAGGATTTTTGGTAAACTATGACTTGACAGTCACAATCCTACCCCACCAAGATAAATCTCTATCCTTAAGGATATTTAAAACTTTATTTATGGCATTAAAAAGAATCTCTAAATTTATAGGAATCCGAGAATTGATATTTTTAGTGAACTTCAGACCCAGATATGTCAATTGTTCACCAGACAAGCTCCAAGGTGAAATCGCGGCAATATCAGCTATCTGAGCGAGTTTAAGTTAAAACTAAGGAATTTGAGATTTAGAATTATTAATTTTAAAAAAGGAAATTTTAGAATTAAGTTGAAGTTGGGTTTGAAGGCCAGAGATTGAGTCAAGCGGATTGGTTAGAGAAAGAATTATATCATCGGCGAAAAGCCCAATTTTATATTCTCTGGTTGATTTTATCCCCGAGATTCCCTGGTTGTCTCTAATGAGTTGTGCCAATGGCTCAATTGCCATGATGAACAACAAGGGCGATAGTGGACAACCTTGTCTAGTACCGTTTGTAATATTGAAAGGAGAGGAAAGAGTTATTTGTATAGATCCTTGCACTGGGATTAGAATATAAGGCTAGTATGCTAGATAAGAAAAGGGAATGAACCTCAAATTTTGGTTAACTGCACATAAATAGGTCCAGTTAAGACGATCAAACGCCTTTTCTGGGTCGAGGGAAATAACTGTGGCACTTAGCATTTGGGAAGAAATTATTTCATTAAATTGACAAGTCTCCTTGTACCATCTGACTGTCTAGTCTTAATAAAAACCCATTTGATCATTAAAGATCAATCTAGGGAGGAACTGGTTCAAGCGATTAGCTAAAATTTTTGCGTAAATCTTTACATCTGTGTTTATAAGAGAAATTGGTCTGTAACTGCTGACGTTGCTCGGGTCAGAATTGGGTTTAGGTATGAGGACTATGGAGGCTTCTAACATTTCGTCAGGAAAATACCCATGCTGAGAGGCTACATTAAAGACTTTCTCCAACTGAGGGGCTAAAAGGTGTCCAAAGGATTTGTAATAATCGTTGGAGAATCCGTCTGGCCCTGGGGATTTGAAAGATTTTAGTGAATTGATTACATCCAGTATCTCACTACTATTAAAAGGAGAAGACAGATAATTAAGATCTTCTGTATTTAATTTCGGCAATTCTATGCAATAGAGGAAAGACTCAATATCCGACATAGTTGGTCGAACTTGTGGATGGGATTTTTGAATGTTATATAAATCTCTAAAGTAATCCGCAAATGAATTGGCGATGTCTTTCGGATGGATAAGGGGAACTGTCAAGGTAAAATATATTTTTCTACTTTTATATGTTTTCTTATACTTCTATATGTTTATATGTGCTTTGTTACTTTGATATGTCAAGATAAACACAAAGTTTCCTTGATGTGTATTGTATTAGAAACAAACTTATTCTAAGATAATGTTAGTACCAGCTAGTGTCTGTCTCCGAGAAATGCACTGGTGTCTGTCTCCACCTTGTGTCCTACCACTGTACTACACTAACTATCTAATAACTCGAACTGGATCCACTAAAATGCCCCCACCTTTGGGGAACTGAGTAACCACGTGATATACAAGAAAACCAGAATCGATTCTTAGGAAATGAAACTTAAGGATGACACGATGAAAGGAGGACTTAGAAGAAGATCTAAGGACCAATTAGAGATGGCTAGATGCTGGACATGTACATATATGGACATATATACTTGCCTCCTCGGCCCCCATCCACCCTTTACTCCACCTGACATCCTGTGTAGATAATCTTATGTATGTGAAAATAAAGAACAGAACTTGCTGTGATGGTCGCCTGTTAGCACCATTCGGGAGCATGCTCTAAGATTGAACCAGCCTGATTGTCTGACTCTTTCTTATACTGGTACCACATGCTCATAATCTAATTTGGAGTGACTGGAGGACGAGTGGTTTGTCGTTACGACCCCGGCAATTGGCGCCTAGCAACGTGGGGCAGTGGATCGCCGCCCGTCCGGACCTGTCCTGAGGACTTTGCGGTGATGCCCGCGGTGACTGAGTGCGAGCACTGCAGCCTCCATTGAACACGGTAAGTTGGGATCATATACTTTATATGCGTCCCACTTGCCTGTGTGTCAGTCATTGTTGGCGTTGCTGTATTGTCGATTCGGGTCTGGGTGGGTGACCGGTTGAGTGGTGAGACCGAAGGCGATCCCACGCCACGCTCCGAACCAGCAAGTGAGACCGAGTGACGTCGCATGTTTGCGTGTACTCGTGTCAGCACCACTTCCTCCTCCTCCGGTCACTGTACCTTTATGTAGATAGATGTCTCCCGTGACTGTTAGAATAAAGTTGGGACAAATTTTAGAATCTTGAAGTGTTGAGTGGGGTAAAAGACACACATGATAGTCTAGTTGGTGACAGATTGATTAGGATTCTCTGTCTTATCAGTGACAAATTGAGCAGGGGCTCTTTGTCTACCAAGTAAATGACAAATTGAGCAGGGGCTCTTTGTCTAACACGGGGAGCCTCATTAGGAGAAGCCCCAGTGTCAGTGCATGGAGCGGGGACTCTGTACTGTGTAGAGTGTCACGGCGAACTGTGCTGTAAAGTCACCATCCACAGTTAGGGAAGGGACAGATTGAGTAGGGCTCTGTCTTGTCAGTACATGGAGCGGGGACTCTGTATTGATGGGTGGTGACCTGCAAGTGGCGCTGGTGGTCTGAGTCGCGACAGATCATTGCACTCTGTTAAAAGCATGATGCGTATGTTTAGATCTGAGAGACCTCATAAGTTAGAGGGTGGTGCTGTGGGGGTCAGTGAGCTTGTTGAGTCACGGGAAGGCAGGAAGGCTGTTAAAAATGTGAGGAGTTTGTATAAGATGATGGGTCTGCCGAGTACCGGAGACTTCAGCCTTCAGTGTGGAAGGATTATGTAGGACAGAAGAAGGGAAAGTTATGTGATGAGGGACTCCTGCATCAGACTCAGGCACATCTCAGAGTAGCAAATGATTTGAAAGTTGAGGGCTGGAAGGAAGTAGATGGTACAGGAGGTTCAGAAGGTGCTGAGCTTTTGTTTGGAAATGTGAAATGCGCTGCATGTGATCTTGTTGATGTAACTAAAATGGCTGCCGTACCACTCATGCCTGTCACGGTTCCAAGCCCCCAGCCACCGCCCTATAATGGCACCGATCTAAGAACAAAGGGAGGTTGGACTTGTAGTGCATGTGGTGAACAGAATCCGCCCTGGGCGGAGACCTGCCGTGTTTGTGGGGCGGGTCGCCCCTGGTGTAATGCCCAGCCCAATGCCCCTTCCTTACCCAACAGTGGGACGCCCCCAGACAACGACCTTCCCACTTCCCTTAGCAGCCATCTTGGGACACCCGGAACCACCCAGTCAGGCCTATATCCCCTCCTGACGCCTTCCGGCACCTACTACCAACCACCCGGACAACCGGAAAAGGTTTTAGTCCCCGTCGCTGAGGCCCCTGTCCCAGGGCTCGGTCCTTCAGCCCCTGTCTCTGTTCCTAATCCAGAAGCTACTGCACTACCTCTTCCCAGTGGGTGCCCCTCCCAGGAAAGGAGAAATTAGGCACCAGGAGTTATCTGAAACCAATGATAAAGTAGTAAAATTTGTGATTGCTTTGTCTAAAGAGTTAACTAACACCCACTCTACAGTGTCTGCTTCTCTCCCAGAATCCACAGATGACACGGTGCACAACTTCTCGTCTGGTGACCTTGTGTACGTGAAAAAGTTTGTGAGAAGAGACTGTCTCCAGCCCAGATTTGAGGGTCCCTACACTGTGGTCCTGACCACCCCTACTGCCCTGAAGCTCGAGGGCAAGAGCACCTGGATTCACGCCTCTCACTGCAAGAAGGACAAGATTAGTCAGCAGTCATGAAGTTTCTGATATACATATCCTTTTGGGCTGCATCCTGATCTCCAGTAGTGCCAGCATGCCCACCTTTGGGGTTAACTTCTGGGTTAATACTATAACCCCTGTGGTTATCTTTAGGTTCGATTTCTGTCAAATATTCAATTGTGATAGAAATGATTTTAAGGGATCAGCGCACCAGACTTGGGGGAAAGGGACATTTTATCTCAGTGTCACCCGCTCAGGGAATGAAAACTGTTATTATTGGTCAGATGTGGGATGGAACACAGAAGAAGGAAAATTGGTAGTTGAAGCTAGATACGATAGACTGATAGATGAGACATACAAGTGTTATGTTGGTAGGAATGGACCTCATAATGCAGATGTCAATGACGCAGAAGCAGGGGTATGTTTACAGAAGTGTTGAAAAAAAAAAAAAAAAAGGAAGTGACAAAGAAAAGTTGAAAGTAAGTAGACCAGATTGGAGATCAGTTAAAGCAGAGGATCTGGCTAGAATCGCACAAGGGGCACAACATGATTTAGTGCAGGCAAAGAGAGGAGTGGGGATATATGCTGTGGGTGCTTGTCCTGCGGACGGCAGGGGGAGGGGGGAGATGTGTGCCAGGAGGTGGACAGAGGTTGTGCCGCGGGTGCAGGAGACCAGGACATTTCAGGAGAGATTGCAGAAACTGGTAGCAAGGGGTGTTTTAGTTAAAACCTAGCCCCCACCTTCGGCATCTCTGCAGCTAAGGTTCCTTATCAGTAGCCTTGACAGTAAAAATTCCAACTTCAGCTTCCCCCTTCGGCTACCCGGATTTAACCCTCTATGTATTGGCTGGTACTATATATATATATATATTATATATATATTATATATATATATATATATATATATATTATATATATACACACTTTTGTTCCAGATATCTCAGGATGCTGCTTGGTTTACAGTTATTGATTTTGCCAATGTTATTTTTATAATATGTTGATGACTTACTGATTTGTGCCCCTTCCAGGAAACCGTGTCGTATTGCAACAATATTACTCATGTTGTTTCTGTACCAAGTTGGTTGTAAAGCGTCAAAGGATAAACTGCAATTTTGTAAATCTTCAGTTATCTTTTTGGGACATTGCATTACACCGGGGGGAGCGACATCTGACCAGCGCTCGCAAAGAAGCTGTACAGAATTTTCCTATTCCTGTTAATGTTGCCGCTCTTAGGATATTTCTTAGACTGATTTCCTACTGCAGACAGTGGATACATGCTGTGTCAATCCTCATGCAGCCTCTCTATGACTGTATCACCATTGTGCTTTTTAAACTAACTCCTGAAGGTATAGACTGTTTTTATTCCCTCAGAAACAGGATTGTGGCAGCTCCAGCGCTAGGAACCCCCAACTATGAACTACCATTCACCCTGTATCTCCATAAACAGCAGGGACGCGCGCAAGAGTATTGACTCAATTGCATGGTGATAATCAAAGGCCAGTGGCCTGTTTCAGTGGAAGACTAGACGCAGTGGCTAGGGGTGCCCCGTCCTGTGTACGGGCAGTATATGCTGTAAACTATTGCTCCACAAATCGTCAGACATCGTGCTTGATCATCCACTGACAGTATTTACACCTCATGATGTACCGTATACACCATACTGAACCAGGTGCAACCGGCACACCTTTCAGCTGCACGTCACCTTCGATTGCAATGTGCACTTTTAATGCCTCCAAATGTTTCTTTGCAGAGATGTACCACACTTAATCCTGCCACATTGTTGCCTCTCTCGGATCTAGGGGGGAGGTCAGGTACGGTATTCTACAAAGAAGATCCAAGAGAGGAGATTCCTCATGATTGTGTTCAGCTTATGGCACAGGAAACAGCAGGCCTACCCACAGTGTTTGAAACTGAAAGACTTAATGTTGATTTTGAATCTTTTGTAGATGGATCTCGCCACCAAGATGACTCAGGTACCTTCCACACCAGGTATGCCATCGTCTCCCTGAATGCAGTAATCAAAGCAGAACCAATGCTCCCATATCAGTCGCCCCAGGAGGCTGAATTTAAGGCTCTGACCGAGGCCTGTAAGATAGCTGAAGGTAGAATTGTTAACATCTACACAGACTCTAGATACGCATTCGGTATAGCTCATGATTTTGGTCCAATTTGGAAGTCTAGAGGATTCCTGACGGCAGCAGGACATCCCATTAAAAATGCTGACGCAGTCCAGCAGTTAATTGATACATTACAATTACCAAAAGAAGTAGCTGTCATAAAAGTTAAAGCACATACCAGATGCACTGATCAGGTGAGTAAAGGAAACGCAATGGCCGATGCAGCAGCAAAAACAGCAGCCAGTAGACCACTCCAAGGGGTAACGATGCACCAGGTAAGCGCTCCCAAAAATCCCTTTGTGTCGGAGGATGCCTTATCCCAGATGCAGGCTCAGGTGCACCAGGAGGAAGTAGAAAAGTGGAAAAAAGAAGGTGCATGTCTGAATGCAGCAAATGGGGTATGGGGAAGAGGGATGCGTCGATGCCTTCCAAGGGCGTTGTACCCTGCGGTCGCCCAGATGTTACATGGGCCAACCCACCAGTCCAAAACTGCTGTAATGAGCGTCATGCAGAAGCATTGGATAGCACCAGGCTTTTCCACCTGTATAGAAGGTTTGATCCAGGGATGCATAATATGTGCTACACATAATCAGGGAAGGGTAGTCAAGACACCACCCAAA
>JARQOD010008297.1:0-36071 GCA_033576555.1 Oophaga sylvatica | reverse complement strand
TGTCAAATTGGGGCCCATTTTAATTTGGAATTTTTCAAACAATTAAGTTGGCGAATGTTTCAGTTCACAATTACAAGCTTAAAAGGGGGAAACCCGGGGGTTCCTGGATTCACTGGCTGAACAGTGTTTCCCCCCGCATGCATTGTCGGCTGTGTCAGTCAAGCACATAATGTAAAGCCAACACAAGGCTCTCCATACAGTGCTGTGACGGACACCCCCAGACACTACGTTGCGGCGCCGATCATTTGCTGGTGTCCGGAACCGGGTTCCCCTGCGTACTTTTCACTACGCTATGCTCCCAATAGGGGAAAACCAAAAATTTAGTCCTTTAAACACGATCAATGAAAACAGGTGGCAATTTTGGGATGGTAAAAGGTTTATTTGCGCGGATTCCACCGCCCCATTTTTTTTAATTTCTTACATAGCATCTAAAAGGGGCTTTCAGAAATTCTAGTCACCAAAACTTTTTTCTTCACAACCGCAGCCAGTGAAACCCATACCACCCGGGGACCCAAAACCCCCGTTTTTTCACCTTTAAGACCCCCACCCCATTTGGCCTCTGCTGCAACAATTTTTTTTGCAAACCCCAAAGACTTTCCCCAAAAAACGCAGAAACCGCTCAGGGAGCTCATCTGCGCTCTTTGTCCTTAGGGGGTTTCCCTCCTGACTGCATTTCCCCAACGAACCCGACTTGATGGGCAAAGCCTTTTTTGGGGGTGTCTGTCATTTGGGAGAGATGTTCCTTCACGAAAATACAATTTTTTTTTTATAAAGGGAAAGGGGCAAGATGTTGGGTTGTGTGGGTGAGGGTTTGTGACTTTTAAATGAGGGGCCCTTTTTTTGTACTATGGTTTTTGGTAGGACAGGTTTGTGAAGGGCTTGGTGTTTTTGAGCAGAGGCCCCCCTTTTGGGGGTTACAAGCGGTGCGGCGTCCGGAAGATTGTGAGGTTTGGGGGAACAGGGTTACTGACGGTTTTAAAAGGGGGGTCCCCTTTCCCCAAGGGTTGCCGGGACAATGTTTTGGTCTAATCCTTAAAACCGTTTCCCTTTACTGTGTGTTGCTGATCTTTGCATCAGATAAGACATTTTCTTCTTTTTGTTTTTTTGCTAATTTTTGATTTTCCGCACTTCTGGGGGGGCCTTTAGGGGCCCCTCCGGGGGGTTTTTCCCCCCCCCGTTGTTTGCCCTGAGGGTTTTTACTTTTGCTTTTTAATTTTTTCGTGGCCTGTTTGATTTTTTACACCAAAAAATAATTTAGGGTAGGGTCGTGTGATTAGGTGTTTTTGAAATTGTAAGTTGGGGGCTTTTCGGGTTTTCTGGGATTGCGAAGTCCCTTCCTTCCTTTTTATTTTTTTGTTTTGGGCCCCCGCGTTTGCTCATGCTTTTTTCTTTCTGTGTCAGTGTTTCTTTTTGTCTAACTGCCTTACTGTTTGGGGGCTTTCTATTATCTTTGGGGTTCTGCAGATAGCTTTCCTTTTCTATCTTTGGTGTAATTATTTTAGGCTGTGACGGGGCTAGGCCCCAAAGTGGGAACGCTCCAGGTCCCCCTATTTTTGGGGTTTGTCGGGGGAAGCAATCTCAAATTTTCCAACTGTTGGTGTATTCCTTTTACCTGCCTCCTCAGCTACCAAAAACAAAAAAAATTACCCAAAATTTTTTTTGTTGGTCTCACAGAAGGGGGAAAAAATTGTAAAGAAAAAAAAAAAAAAAAAAAAGGTTTTCAGAGTTGTCAGAGATTTTTTCTGTTTGTTGCATTTTTTTTTTTTTCCTTTTTCTCTGGGGCTGGGGGGGATTTTTCTCTCAATGGGGTTTGCACGTTGGGGGCCGTTGGTCACTTGCATTTTGGGGGTTAAGATTGCTCTACTTGTGGGTTTCCCTGTTGGGGAAAAATGGATCCCCAGGCCAGATTTGTTTTTGGGGGCGAGCTAATTTTTTAAATTTCAAAAACTAATTTGAAAATTTTTTTTGCCTTAAAATCAACCTCGGGAAGCAGCGCAGCAGGTTAAATTGTATCTCTCTCCTGCGGGCGTTTTCCCCAGGATTGGGCTTTTTCCCTGACACCGGGGGGTCCTGTTTTTGATGTTGAGCATTTTTTCGGTTTGGGGGGTTTTTTGTACATGAGCCAATGTCCTGATCAACTAAAAAAAGCCTTTTTGGCTTAAATCGGGCTTGATGACCTGAGTTTCTGTCAGAGATTCCGTGGGTGGCAGTCCTGACCAAGTGGAATGACGCCTTTGGCCCCCCCCTTTTTTCCCGGAAGGGTCTTCAGAATGTAAAGGATTTATGGGGTTCCCCCTGTCCCCTCTGGTCTAATTTCTTTCATTAGCGATTAAATTGAAAAATTTTTGCGTGGCGGAAAGTATGCGTGGAATGGGTTTTCCCCTTGGACCGTTTCTGAATCCTGCAGTGGGATGGTGGGTCTGGGGCACAGCGTCATGAGTTTCGAAAGCGAATGGGTAGTTTTTTGGGGGGTGATCCTCTCGCTTTTCAGTCTGCCCAAGGGGGAAACTTTTGCACGCTTTGCGGGGGTAATTTTCAGACTATTTTTTTTTTAACCGTCCTCGATATGTTCTTCCTCATTTTCGCTCGGGCTTTCTTTTGATTCGGAGCAGTTTTTAAACCCCTGATGGATTAGATTTTCTAAACTTTTTGGGGGTTTCCCTTATACCCCCCCCGAACTTTTCCCCCCGGGGGGGTTTTTTTCCCCCTTTTTTGGGGAAAAAACCTCATTCTTACTCAGGGGATAATGAGGGTTGAACCGTCACCGGATGCGCAAATTTTTGGGGTTTCTTTAACTGAGTTTTTCGTACGGGGGTTTCCCCCTTGGTTAAGTCTCATAACCCCTTTTGGTTGGAAATCTTTTTTAAAACCTTTTGGGGTGCCAAGGTTAACCCCAAAAAATCCTGTTTTTTTCCCCTCCCCCCCAGGTAGGATGTTTTTTGCTTTTTGATTGATTTTTTTGTGTTTAGCAAAGTAAATCTGCATCCTTGCCCCCCCCTAGGGCTATGACTGCGCTTTAATTGGGCCCGGGGTATAAATTCCCTAAAGGTCCCCCTTTAATTTTTACCCAAATGACGCTATGCGGTCTTATATAAAATTTGGGAAGGGTTTAACAACCCCTCCCCTTAGGGCCCCCTTTTTTTTTTTGTGGGAAAGGGGTTCATTGGCCGTTATTTTATTTTTTTTAAAAAATTTCTTGAAAATTTTTCCGTTCCCGTTTTAGTTTTTAAAAAAACCTAGGGGGTTTTTCCCCTTACCCCGGGGGGGAAAACCTTTTTCATTCCCCGGGTAATGGGGGCTTTTTTAACCCTTTTGCCTGGTTTTTGGGATTTTGTTTTTTTTGTTTGTGAAATTTTAATTTTTTTTTTACCCAAAATTTTTATTTTTTTTTTGGAATTTTTGTTTTTTAAGGGGAAATTTTTTGGGGTTTTTTTTTTTTTGTTTTTTGGGGAAATTTGTTTAAATTTTTTTTTTTTTTTTTTTTTTAAAATTAAATTTTTATTTTATTTTATGGGGGAAAGGGGTTTTTTTTTTGGGGGAAATATTTTAAATTTAAAAAATTTTTTTTTTTAAAATTTTTTTGTAAATTTTTGGAATTTTTTTGGGTTTTTAAAAAAAAAAAAAAAGGGGGCAAAAGGGTGTTGGCCCGGGGTTTTTAAAAAAAATAAAAAAAAAATTTGGAAAAAAAAAAAATTTGGGGATTTTTTTTAAAAAAGGGGGGGGGGAAAAAGGGAAAACCCTTTTAAAAAGGTTTTTTGAAAAACCCATAAAAAATTTTGGGGGAACTTTTTTGGGGTTTTAAATTTTTGGGGGGTTCTAACCCCCAAAAAATTTTTTTCCACACCAAAAATTTTTTTCAAAAATAAGGCCCCTTTAAAACCTGGGTTTTTTTCCAAAATTTTTTTTTTGGGGCCCCTGGCATAAAAATTTTAACGGGTCCCTCTCGGGGCCGCGGGTTCCTGGTTTTGGTGTTTTTTGAAAGGGGGTGTTTTTCCCAGCCAATTTAAAAACTTGGGGGTTCCCCCTTTTCCCTTTTTAAAAAATTTTTTGTGGAACTTAAGCAAAGATTCACTTCTGCTCCTGTTCTACGGCAGCCTGATGTTTCTCTGCCATTTCAGGTGGAGGTTGATGCCTCTGAAATTGGGGCAGTGCCGTTTTGTCCCAAAAAGATCCAGAGACCTCTAAAAGTAACCCTTGTGCCTTTTTCTCTCGAAAATTTTCTCCTACTGAACGTAATTGTGACGTGGGTAATCGGGAGTTATTGGCCATGAAGTGGGCTTTTGAAGAGTGGAGACATTGGCTGGAGGGAGCCAAACATCAGGTGGTGGTCCTTACGGACCATAAGAATCTGGTCTATCTGGAATCTGTCAAGCGACTGAATCCTAGACAGGCCAGGTGGGCCTTGTTTTTCACACGTTTTAATTTTGTGGTTTCCTTTCTTCCTGGCACTAAGAATGTTAAGGCGGATGCCCTCTCAAGGAGTTTCCTTGCGGACTCTCCTGAGTTATCTGATCCTGCTGTTATTTTGAAAGAGGGTGTAGTTCTTTCCGCCATCTCGCCCAATTTGAGACTTGCTCTGGAGGGTGTCAGGAGGATAGGCCCGAGTGCTGCCCTGTTGGAAAATTGTTTGTCCCGGACCAGTGGAAAAAGAGTGTGATGTCTGAGATTCATTGTTCCGCATTGACTGGGCATCCCGGAATTTTTGGTACTAGAGACTTGGTTAGTCGGTCCTTTTGGTGGCCTACCTTGTCTCGTGATGTCAGAGAATTTGTGCAGTCCTGCGGGACTTGCTCTCGCTCCAAGCCTTGCTCTCGCTCTAGTGGTTTGTTGATGCCATTGCCTGTGCCCAAGAGACCATGGACCCATATCTCTATGGATTTCATTTCCGACCTTCCTGTTTCTCAGAGAATGACCGCCATCTGGGTAATTTGTGATAGGTTTTCCAAAATGATACATCTTGTGCCATTATCTAAGTTGCCTTCCTCCTCTGAATTGGTGCCGTTGTTCCTTCAGCACGTGGTTCGTTTACACGGCATTCCTGAGAACATTGTGTCTGACAGAGGAGTCCAGTTTGTTTCTAGATTTTGGAGGACTTTTTGTTCTAAACTGGGTGTTCAATTGTTTTCTCCTCGGCATTTCATCCTCAGACCAATGGTCAAACTGAGAGAACAAACCAGACATTGGAGACTTATCTAAGATGCTTTGTGTCTGCTGATCAGGATGACTGGGTCTCTTTTTTGCCTTTGGCTGAGTTTGCTCTTAATAATAGGGCTAGCTCTGCCACTTTGATGTCTCCGTTTTTCTGTAATTCTGGGTTTCACCCTCGATTTTCTTCAGGACAGATGGAGGCTTCTGTCTGTCCAGGTGTTGACTCTGTTGTGGAGCGTATGCAACAGATTTGGGACCAGGTAGTGGAGAGGTTGTCCCTCTCTCAGGAGAAGGCCCAGTGGTTTGCTAACCGGCATAGGACTGATGGTCCTCAGTTTAAAGTAGGGGACTTGGTCTGGTTGTCCTCAAAAAATATTCCTATGAGAGTAGCATCTCCTAAATTTAAGCCTAGGTTCATTGGACCTTATAAGATCATGGAGATTATTAATCCTGTTTCTTTTCGTTTGCTTCTTCCAGGGTCATTTAAGATCCATAACGTGTTCCACAAGTCCTTGTTGAAGAGGTTTGTTGAGCCAGTGGTTCCTGCTGCTGTGCCTCCTGACCCTGTTTTGGTTGAGGGCAATCTGGAGTATGTGGTTGAGAAAATATTAGATTCTCGTTTTTCTAGACGAAACTCCAGTATTTGGTTAAATGGAGAGGTTATGGTCAGGAAGACAATTCTTGGGTGTTTGCTTCGGACATCCATGCTAGGAGACTTATCCGTGCGTATCATAGAACTCATCCTGACCGACCTCGTTGCTCAAATGAGGGTTCGGTGACCCCTCCTCAAGGGGGGGGTACTGTTGTGAATGGGCTTGAGATGAGTTCTGAGCAGAGGCTCCCTCTGGTGGTTACAAGCAGTGCTGGTCTGTCCAGTGAAGATTGTGAGGATTGGGAATCAGGTGTTACTGACTGGTCTTATATTTTGTCTTTGCATTTTGTCCTGCACTTCTGTGGGGGCCTTCAGGGTCCCCTCCGGGGGCTTTTGCCCTCTCAGTTAGTTCAGCCACTGATGTTTGTACTTTTGCTTTTTGCAGTTTTTTCAGTGGCTGCTGTTTTGATTTTGTTACACCAGAGAATTAATTTAGGTGGTAGAGGTCGTGTGATCTCAGTGTGTTTTGAAATTAGTAGAGTTGGTGCTTTTCAGGGTTTTCTGGGATTGCAGTAAGTACCCTTCCTATCCTTTTCTATTTAGTTAGTTTGGGCCCCAGCGTTTGCTCATGCTATTTTCTTTCTGTGTCAGTGTTTCTTCTTGTCTAACCGCCATTACATGTTTGGGGGCTTTCTATTATCTTTGGGGTTCTGCTCCGGGGCAGATAGCTTTCCTATTTCTATCTTTAGGTGTAATTAGTTTCTCAGGCTGTGACGAGGCGTCTAGGACCAACGTAGGAACGCTCCACGGCTGCCTCTAGTTGTGGTGGTTAGTCAGGTACTGCAATCTCATAGATTCCAACTGCTCTGGTGTATTGCCTTTTTACCTGCACTCCTCAGCTACCAAATCATAACAGACAGGTGTATGTTTTGGACAGCAAACTCAGGAGCATTTCATTGATGCCATTTTTAATGAACTGATATACCGTGACAAGATCTTAATACCCATTGTGTGTCATTCATCCATGACCATTACCTCATTTTGAAGTATGATAATGAACAAATCCATGTTTCAAGGATCTGTACACAATTCCTACAAACTGAAAACATTCCAGTTCATGTATGGGCAGCATACTCACCGGGCATGTCACCTATTGAGTATCTGATTTGGCGCTTACAACAGTGTGTTCAAGTTCCTTATATTGTGGCCAGCCTAAGGCACTACTGTTCAATATTCGTGCAGTCTAATAAGCATCTAGATATTGCACACCTGTGAGATGGATGGATTTTCTAGGCAAACGAGAAGTGCTCACTGACACAGATTAAGACATATTTGTTATCAATATTTCATAAAAAAGAACTTTTGTGTACATAGAAAAAGTCTCCGATCTTGAAAAATGGGAGCAAAAAGAAGTGTTGTATTTATAATTCTATTTAGTGTATATGTTTTCTTTGTTCCATATATAAGTAACACTGTGTTGAAAGAATCTGTCTTTAGGTCAAAAGTGGCCAGTTTTTGCTTTTATTTTATTCCTGCTGTTGCCCTTTCAAATGTGAACCCAAGACAGTGATTGTGATGTTTGGAGTTATGGTTGAACCACCCATGGAAAATTGCAATATTGGGTATAGGTAAGAAGATAGACAAATGATGCATTGAAAGATTGTTCAGAGAGGTAGGAGAAAAACCAAGAAAAGCATTTTTTTGGAGGACAAGAGAGCGGAGTATAGTGAGGAGAATCTGGTGATCCATTGTGTCAAATGCTGCAGAGAGACCCAGGAGAATTCACAGGGAGCAGTGACCTTACAATTAATTGTTAATTGATAATTATATACATGGTCAAAATTGTTGGTACCCCTCGTTTAATGACAGAAAAAAACACAATGGTCACAGAAATAACTTGAATCTGACAAAAGTAATAATAAATAAAAAAAATCTATGAAATTGAATACTGCAGGTTCTTCTGGCTCAACTCTGAAATGCTCCACTGCCGGATGTTCTTCCTCAACAATGCAATGCTACAATAAAGGTTCTTCAGCCTCAATACTGCAATGTTCCACTGCTGGGACTTTAGCCTCAACACTGCAATTGTCCACTACAGGTTCTTCAGTCTCATCACTGAAATTCACCAATGCAGGTTCTTCAGCCTCAACAACGCAATTCTCCACTGCTGGTCCTTCAGCCTCAACACTGACATTCAACAATGCAGGTTCTTCAGCCTCAACAATGAAATGCTCCACTGACAGTGATTCTTTAGCCTCAACACTGTAATTCTCCACTGCAGTTTCTTCAGCCTCAACACTGAAATTCTCCACTGCAGGTTTTCCTGACTCAACACTGACATTCTCCACTGCCGGGTCTTCATCCTCAACACTGACATTCTCCAATGATGGTTCTTCAGGGTCAACAATTCACTGCGTAGCCAAACAATATGGGAGTACCATATTACTAGGAACAATGCTGTTAGGTGGCCATCCAGTAAGTTGGTTCAAAGGGTTATTGTTAGTGTTGAGCGATACTGCTCGATATCTAAAAATATCGGATCGGAATGGTATCGCCGATATCACTAAATATCGTCGATATCCGATTCCGATACCGGAAGTCCCATGTAAGTCTATGGGAACCAAATATCGACATTAAAAAAAAAACATTCTTGCCTTGTTGGTTAATTGTACATGAAGGAAAACAACAAAGACTAATGTAGAATGTATTGGGGGAGGTTGAGGAGACAATAAAGGCATACATGTTTAACCCATATGCATTGGAATAGCATTAATATATTTTTTTTTGGAAATACGTTTGGATTGACTAACAAATTGACAATGTTGTTAACCTTTTTTCTATTTTGGCAAATATGTATGTTTCACAACTTCCATGCTCTTCACCTTTTTAACTTTTGCCAGTGCCACACTTTCTCCTTCATAATCTTCAGCAGCAGCATCATCTTTCTCATCAAATTATTCTTCATCTTCACCTTCTTAATCTTCTTCTTAAACTTCTTGCTATTCATGTTTTTGTTTACATTACTCATATTGTTATTATTAAACTAATTAATCTTCTTCATATTCAAATTCTTCATCTTCTTCCTCTTCATCTTCTTCATCATATTCTTATTTGTGACAGAGATTCCTGTACTTGTAATCTGTAAAAGTATGAATTGTTCATCCTTCCGTTCTTGCTGTCACAAAAGATTTAAATTACAACAGTATTTGTCCGTGTTCAGTTTAGCCTGCAGCAGCAGGCATTTTCCAGGGGCACCACGAGGAGGAACGGACTCACCCCCATACACTGCTTAGTCTTCTTCTGCTTAAAATTTAGAGCATATATTTTGCTCTTCATTTTGGTCTTATACTTCATGTTCTTCTGCTTTTTGATCTTCTGCTTATTGTTCTTCTGTCTCTTGTTCTGTATCTTGTAGTTTGTCTTAACCTTCTTTGTCCTGTTGGTGATCTTCTTCTGGGTAATCTTTTATTTTTTCTTTGTGATGGTGTTCAGGCTGGTTGGCTTCATGCTCGTCGTCCTTGTTGTCGTCATCTTCTTCTGGGTGGTCTTTAAGGTCGTCTAATTTCCGAGAAACAGCTGACGTTACTGGAACCCTGACGGGTATCAGATGGAGCAAGAGACAATGGAAGTAACGAGGATCAGCTGACTGTGCTGGAACCCGGACGGGTAGCAGAAGGAAAAGAGGCAATGTACAACCGAGTACCAGCTGACGTTACTGTGACACGGTTACTAAGCAGGAGGTACCTGTGCTCCAAAGCACTACCAAGGACCAGCAGACGTTGCTGGAACTTGGATACGGAGATGGAGGCACCTAGGCCAAAGGCACTGGGGAGAACCACTTGACGGTACTGGACCCCGGACGGGTAGCAGAAGGAAAAGAGGCAATGTCACAACCGAGTACCAGCTGACGTTACTGTGACACGGTTACTAAGCAGGAGGTACCTGTGCTCCAAAGCACTACCAAGGACCAGCAGACGTTGCTGGAACTCGATACGGAGATGGAGGCACCTAGGCCAAAGGCACTGGGGAGAACCACTTGACGGTACTGGACCCCGGACGGGTAGCAGAAGGAAAAGAGGCAATGTCACAACCGAGTACCAGCTGACGTTACTGTGACACGGTTACTAAGCAGGAGGTACCTGTGCTCCAAAGCACTACCAAGGACCAGCAGACGTTGCTGGAACTCGGATACGGAGATGGAGGCACCTAGGCCAAAGGCACTGGGGAGAACCACTTGACGGTACTGGACCCCGGACGGGTAGCAGAAGGAAAAGAGGCAATGTCACAACCGAGTACCAGCTGACGTTACTGTGACACGGTTACTAAGCAGGAGGTACTTGTGCTCCAAAGCACTACCAAGGACCAGCAGACGTTGCTGGAACTCGGATACGGAGATGGAGGCACCTAGGCCAAAGGCACTGGGGAGAACCACTTGACGGTACTGGACCCCGGACGGGTAGAAGAACGCACCCATGAAAATGTAAGTTGACAGGACGCAAGCCGTCCGCAGTTACCGAATCACACAGTCCTACAGTGGGTGCTTGTCCTATTGTCACAATGGAAACCGCCTTTATTTACATATCCCACAGCACACATAGGAATCACCTAAACTGCAGGCACCATAGAGTCGGCTAACCCGAATGCAACACGACAGCACATCTTATTGGAGGATAATTGACGTTCACACTGCCAGGAAACAGCTGTCGTGCTGTAACCAGGCTGGCCAGGAGTCAGTACCCCTGCCAATTACTTACGAGCAACAAATGGCGGTGTTGTAGCCCAGGGAGCAGAGTTCAGGTGGTAGAAAGATGAACATAACAGGAGACATGGAAAACGTTGCCAAACAGTTATTTAATCTGAAAACGGACAGGCAAATTCAGGTGAGATCCATGCCTTGTTCATTTTCAGAAAAGTAAGCCGGTCTACATTCTCTGAGGATAGTCGCATGCGACGGTCTGTTACTACACCACCTGCAGCACTAAAGACACGCTCAGATAATACACTGGCAGCAGGGCAAGCCAGCACCTCCAATGCATACTGGCTAAGCTCTGGCCATGTATCCAACTTAGAGACCCAAAATTTGAAAGGCGAAGAGGCATCTGGGAGTACACTTAGAGGGAAAGCCAAGTAGTCTGTCACCATCTTACGGAAACGTTTCTTCCTGGTGACTGGAGCCGTCTCGGATGGTGTAGACCTTGCTGGCGCTGTCACAAAACTTTGCCACATTTGTAACATACAGTTCTTGCCCTGTGCAGAGGCGCTGCTTCTGCTCCTTCTTGTTGTAGAGGTGTCTACACTGCCTCGACGCACAGAGCTGCTTTGTAAAGCAGTAGCAGCAGCAGCAGCAGCTCTCTCGGCTGGAATGTACAACAGTATGGAATGCACCAGTGTGTCTTGGTACTCCTGCATTTTATGGTCCCGGTTCACCGGTGTGATGAGGGTTTGTAAGTTGTCCCGGTAGCGAGGGTCTAGGAGGGTGTACACCCAATAATCTGACGTGCTGAGAATGTGGGCGATGCGGCGGTCGTTTCTCAGGCACTGAAGCATGAAATCAACCATGTGCTGCAGACTCCCAACTGGCCAACAAAGGCTGTCCTCTGGAAGAGGCGTCATCTCTGCCTCCTCTGCATCACCCCACCCTCGCTCTACATACTGACTAGAGCGTTGTGTACCTCCCTCTGTAGGGATTTCTTCCTCCTCCATTGACTCCTCCTCCTCCTCATCCTCCTCACAAAGTGAGCCCTGCCCAGCCCTTTGTGAGGAACCACGTTGCGCTGACTGTCCTGAAGGTAATTGAATTTGTGACTCCTCATCCTCCACCTCTTCCAAAACCTCTTCCTTTAGTTGTTTCAGTGATTTCTGAAGCAGGCAGATAAGGGGGACAGTCATGCTGACTAGTGCATCATCTGCACTCGCCATCCGCGTTGAGACATCAAACGCACGCAAAACGTCGCAGATGTCCTTCATAGAGGCCCACTCAGTAGTGGTGAAGTGTGAACGGCGCAAATTGCGAGTTGATTGCGCCTGTTGCAGCTGATACTCCATTACTGCTGGCTGCTGCTCACACAACCGCTCCAACATATGTAACGTGGAATTCCACCTGGTGGGTACGTCACATATGATGCGATGTTCAGGAAGGCGAAATCTGACTTGCAGAGCTGCAATGCGCGATCTGGCCATGCTGGAACGTCGCAAGTGAGCGCACTCTAGGCGGACCTTGTGCAGCAGTGCATCAAGATCCGGATAGTCCCTCAAAAAACTCTGCACGACCAAGTTGAGCACATGTGCCAGACATGGTATGTGAGTGAGGTTGCCAAGGCCCAGAGATGCCACCAGATTTCGGCCATTGTCACACACTACCAAGCCTGGCTGGAGATTAGCTGACAAAAACCTCACGTCGCTCTCCTGCTTGATGGCATCCCAGAGCTCCTGCGCTGTGTGGCTTCGATTCCTCATGGAAATTAATTTCAGGACAGCCTGTTGACGTTTGGCCACGGCTGTGCTCATATCGGTCGCAACAGATAAGCGTTCACGGGTCCATGTGGAGGTATACCGTGACGGCTCGTGCAGCGATGATTCTGAGGAACTGCAGTAGGAGGAGGAATCAATGTGTACAGACTGGATTCCTGCAATCCTTGGAGTTGGCAGAACACGTACAGCGCCACTGGCAAGATCTGTACCCGGCTCCACAACATTGACCCAATGGGCAGTGAGGGAAAGGTGTCGTCCCTGGCCATGGGTACTGGTCCACGCATCGGTGGTCAGGTGGACCCTGCTACTGACGGCGTTTAGTAGCGCATGTTTAATGTTTCCCTCGACATGTTTTTGCAGAGCAGGGACAGCTTGCCTGCTGAAATAAATCGGCTTGGCACATTATATTGTGGGACTGCCAATGCCATAAAGTTCCTGAAACTGTCAGTCTCCACCAGCCTGAATGACAGCATTTCAAGGGACAGGAGTTTTGCAATGCCAGCATTCAGAGCCTGTGCTCGTGGATGGTTTGCCGAGTATGGCCGTCTTTTATCCCATGCCTGTGTTACCGATGGCTGTTTTTTGTTCTGGGAGTGTGACGATGACTGTGAACTTGCTGCTGTGGGTGGAATAACAGTTTGTCTATGGACAACAGTGACCGAGGTTCTTCCATGGAGATCCTGTGAGGAAGCCGAACCAGGTGTGTGTGAGCTGGAGGTAGAGGCTCGAACACGACCTGAAGATGTAGGTGCTGCTGTAGGTTGGCCTACATCTCCAATGTGTCTTTGTAACTCAGCTACGTGCTTTGTCCGTACATGTTTCCACATATTTGTGGTATTCAGGTTACTGATATTTTTACCTCTTTTAACTTTTTGCTTACACAGCTTGCATTGAACATAGCAAATATCATCTACAAGTCTGTCAAAAAGGACCACGCAGTGCAAGTCATGGGAGCACCAATTTTTACATTTCTAAGAGAACTGCTCCAACAGGTGCCAAACTGGAGGCTACAGGCAAGCGAGTCTGCAGCCTACCTCTACCTCCTCTTTGTACCGTTGGGACAATCTCTTCCTCAGAGCTGCTCTCACGAACTTCCTGTTGCTCACTCCATGTTGGGTCTCGGACTTCATCATCTCCACTACCCTCTTCCAACACCTGCTGCTGTTGGATAGTCTGGGCAGCACCATGCTCCACAAAACCTGGCACCTGAGTCTCATCATCATCATAAGATGCGTTCTGCGGTGTGCTGTCCATCGGCACTAGCTCACCCGCCTCTTCAGATTGAGAGAGACACAGCTGTTGCGCATCACTGCATACTCCCTCTTCTTCAAATTGCAGAATGCTGCTTGCCTGTGCCCGTGTTTGCGAGCCAACAGATTCTGAGAACAGAAGCAGAGACTCAGCTGGCTCCTGTACAGAACTCTCTGACTGCCTGGGCAATTTGACAGGCGGTGAACAGACAGATGGTTGCTCAACAGTGTTGTGTTCCTGAGAGGAGGTGGAAGGAATTGAAGTCGATGCATTGGCTGCCATCCAACCAACAACGGCTTCAATTTGTTCTTCCCGCAGCAGGGGGGCACGCCGAGCTCCTACCAAACTGCGCATAAAGGAACGCTCATGGGTAAAACTGGTGGATGCTGTGTCACTGAGGGCGGCAGCAGCCACAGAATCCCCACGTCCTCTCCCTGCTGAAACTCCACGGCCACGACCACGTGCCTTACTCCCTGCCTTCTTCATCTTGGTAGATTGATAAAGAAAGTCAGAAAAGTTATAAGGCCTAAGTGTGGTTATTACGCAGAGACTGAAGTGAACACTGAAACACAACTGTTCACAATCTGTGAAAGGCTACTCCTTTGTCTACTTCTATAGTGTTTGCAACCAATGTATTGGATACGGATGGAAGCGCGTCACACTAATAGATTATATTTTAAATGGAATGGAGCAGAACCAATTGGAGATAAATGAAAAGGATGAGGCACTGAGACACGCTCAGCAGAGTACAAGCAGCAGTGCTTGAACAAGTAACTGGAGCGTGATGTGCACTCAAAAAATAAAAAACACAGACTGAAGTGAACACTGAAACACAACTGTTCACAATCTGTGAAAGGCTGCTCCTTTGTCTACTTCTATAGTGTTTGCAACCAATGTATTGGATACGGATGGAAGCGCGTCACACTAATAGATTATATTTTAAATCGAATGGAGCAGAACCAATTGGAGATAAATGAAAAGGATGAGGCACTGAGACACGCTCAGCAGAGTACAAGCAGCAGTGCTTGAACAAGTAACTGGAGCGTGATGTGCACTCAAAAAATAAAAAACACAGACTGAAGTGAACACTGAAACACAACTGTTCACAATCTGTGAAAGGCTACTCCTTTGTCTACTTCTATAGTGTTTGCAACCAATGTATTGGATACGGATGGAAGCGCGTCACATTAATAGTTAAATTGCATGGAGCTGCAAGAATTACACTGAAGAAAAAAAAAAGAGTCTGTGAGTGACACGTGCAGATGCCTACAGACAGCGTTGCATGCAGAGCAAACTGCAGCGTCACCTGCACTCACACACACCTTGCAGAGCTGTTAAAACAACACTGCAGACAAAAGGAAGCTTTACACAGCGGTTGGTGCTAGCCTGCCTACAGCACAGTACACTAAATCGCAATCTCTAACTGTCCCTCAGAGTCAGCACAGCAGCGTTCTGTCCCTTACTGAATTCACAGCACAGTGACGCTAAAATGGCGGCGGCGCCTTTTATAGTGCATTCTGACATCATTTCAGCATCCAATCACAGCCATGCCATTAGTTAACATGACCGCAGCAGTACAGGATGTGCCCACACTTCTTAGGATTCCTCATTGGCTGACTAAAATCACATTGCCTCTCAAAGAATTATGGGAACTTCCGATTCCGGTATACGATATATGGAAAATATCGAAACTAAGTATCGAAAGGCCGATAGAGCTAATATCGGCCGATACCCGATACTTGCGGTATCGTATCGCTCAACACTAGTTATTGTGGTGCGGGTAACTTTGGGCCAGGGCAGGCCTTGCATTCAATGCATAGTCAAACAGTATGGCAGTACCAAATAAAACTTAATGGAAACATTGGTTTCATGTGACAATCCAGTACATTGCTTCAAAGGGTTATTGTGATGCGTGTAACGTTGGGGCAGGGCAGGCCTTGCATTCAATGCCTAGGCAAATAGTATGGTAGTACCAAATAAAGCTTAATGGAAACTTTGGTTTAATGTAGCCATCCAGTACGTTGCTTAAAAGGGTTATTTGGGTCCATTTAACATTGGGGCAGACCTTGCATTCAATGCATAGGCAAACAGTATGGCAAGACCAAATAAAGCTTAATGGGAACTTTCGTTCAATGTGGCCATCCAGTACGTTGGTTCAAAGGCTTATTGGAGTGCATGTAAAGGTACTGCCACACTAAACAATCCCGCTAGCGATCACAATAACGACGCATACTAATGCGATCGCTAGCGGGATTGTTTCTATATCGCTAAATGCGGCCACATTTAGCGATATAGTTAACGACGCTATCGCCGTTAGCGATCTTCTTAACGACTTTAGCGGTACAAAAGTACCGCTAAATCGCTAAGAAAAGGTGCCACACAGCGATTAGATACTTACCCAGCGGGAGCGCCAGCGATGAAATAGGGTCCGGAACGATTCCAGCGACGAGCGAGATCACAGCAGGAAGCTCGTCGCTGGAAGCTGCCGCACTGAACAATATCGCTAACGGGATCGCTAAATAGTGACGTTTTTTAGCGATCCCGTTAGCGATATTGTTTAGTGTGGCATACCCTTAACTTTGAGAGAGGGCAGGCCTTGCATTCAATGCATAGGCAAACAGTATGAGAGTGCCAAATAAAGCTTAATGGGAACTTTGGTTTCATGAGGCCATCTAGTACGTGGGTTCAAAGGCTTATTGGGATGTGTGTAACTTTGGGATAGGGCAGGCCTTGCATTCAATGCATAGGCAAAAATAATGGGAGTACCAAATGAATACTTGGAACTTTGGTTGCATGTGGTCATCCATGACATTAGTTCAAAGTGTTTCTGGGGTGTGTCCAAATTTTGGACTGCCCTGCCACTCACTGCATACGCAATGACAGTTTAAGGGACCCACTGTTTAATAATGGGAACAGCAAAGCATAGTCGACTGATGGCTCTCTAAGAAAAGTGAGGGCCCACTGCTGGCACTATAAATATAGACTATGTGACTTTCAGAGTCCGTCCTTCATAAAGGAAACTGGATGTTTCTGATGATGTGTCACACACCACATGGCCAAATAAGGTTGTAAAATGTTAAAATTACATTTCCCAGTAAATGCATTTGTCTTGGTTGAAAGCAAAGGTAAAGTTGAAAAATGCATCCAAAACGCTACATGTGAACAAAGTCCAAGTGGTGGAGGAACATTTTTGTTTTGGGCTTTTTATAGTGATGAGCGAGCAGGCTTGGTAATGCTCATTACTCGCCCGAGTATCGATGTACTCGCGGTACTCGGCAAGCGCCGAATGTTTCCGGGATTATTTGGCAGGAGCTCGGGTCTCTGCTCTTCAAGTTTGGTACTCTTTAGAATGCCAATCAACATGCAAGGAGTGTCTGCCATGCACTGTAATGCCGCAGGCATCTTTGTTGTAGTATTACAGGGATTGGCTGGCCGCTCAGCCTCATCACGTCTATAAGAGGCCTTCCACCGCCCTGCTCGTCACAGTCATGTCCGGAATCAGACAGTGTAGGGAGAGCTTCTGCTGAGATAGGGTCAGAGTTGGGGGTTTATTACTAAGTGTGGGTATACCACCATAGAATACACAAATACAGCTAAACCAACAATCCTTCCAAGGACAAATTACGGGGTATATAGTTTGGAGTGAAAGGTAGGCAGGGGAGTGTATGTGGCTATATAGATATCAGTGCAAGGCATGCAGGCACTGTATGTAGGTATATAAATATCATTGCATACATCAAGAGGGTCCATTCCATTACTGTCTGCTGCTGCCTTTTACATATATTGACCGTATATACCTAGCCCCAGGTATCAGTGGCTAAGAATAATTTTTTTTGCATCTTAATCCTGATTATTTTATTCCAAAGCCGTTCAGAACCCCTTTTTTTCTCCATTTGCTTGTTTACACTGCAGACTGCAGCCAGATCCTTTTCATAGTAGAGCATGAAAATCCAGAAATTTTAAACAGGTTAGCCTGTCCTGTTCTGATACTGAAAAGAGGAAAAAATATATAAAAAATTCTGAAACCTTTTTTTTTTTTTACTATTCTTTCCTTCTTTTGAGTACCCTAGAACTTACAGTCTGGCCTGTGATTCTGTTATGATTTGGTAGCTGAGGAGGACAATAGCAAAAATAGGCTAGGCAACCAGACACCCAGAGAGGTTGATAACTCAGTAGATTGCAGACCCCTAAACTGACAGCACAACTAGAAATAGCCGTGGGACATACCTACTGTGTCCTAGACGCCTCGACACAGCCGAAGAGTTAACTAAGCCTAAAGTGAGAAAGGGGAAAGCTAAACTGCCCTGGAGTAGAGCCCCAAAGGAATAGGTAGTCCCCAAACATATATTGGCGGTGAGACAAGATGAAATACAAACACAGGCAGAAAATATAGCAAGCAAATGCTGGGGCCCAAACTGTCTAGATAGAACAGGACAGGAAAGAATACTGTCTGAAATCCAGCAAAAATTCCAACACATCTGATATGCAAAAATACTGAGACCACATGATCTCTCCCCCGCTAGATCAGAACTCTGGTGTGAACTGGTAGCAAATCAGCAGATACTGAAATAACAGGGAACTGGAAATACATAAACTGACTCTGGTGTGAACTGGTAGCAAATCAGCAGATACTGAAATAACAGGGAACTGGAAATAAACTGTGGCAAATGAAAAACAGAGTCCAGCGCAGGCCCAAGCAGGGTACCTGGCTGCACTAACTCCAGAAAGGCAGAAAACTGAGATAAGCAAAAGGAAAACAAATGCCAAAGAAATAAACAGCAAAATCACTTATCTGAAAGTTGCAGGACCCAGCAGGAAGCAAACAGACTTCCAAAAGGGCTCAGGAAGAAACAAATCACCAGTAATGATCATGGGAAGGTTGCTCACTTAAATCTCCCCAGTCAGTAACACATGATTGCCAATCATCACCCTCAGGTGATAGACTTCTCTTAGCCAAAACAGCATCATTAACATCAGCAACCACCAGGGGGTGCCCAAACTCAGAAGTCAGATTAAAAGTGTTTTCAACACTGTCCCAGGCATCACATCTGTGTGTGCAGAAAAATCTGCCTTTTTTTGTGGTACTGTAGAATTTTTTTGGAGTGTCTCATACTATTTTTGACACCATTTTGCTACCAAAAAAATATTTAGCTTCAGGGCAGATATTTTACACTGGGTTTTGTGCGCCGCACAGATCGCATATTATTGCGCTCAAAATTTTGCTATTTCAGGCCTCCATGGAATTTTTTTTATCTGTCATAGCCTACTTATTGACACAAGTTTGCTGGCCAAAAAAAAAAATACAAGGCAGACTTTTCAAAGTGGGCTATCTCTGTCAGACGCCTTATCTATCTGTGGCCTATAAATTGTGGCATTTCAGGCCTATATTCACCTTTTTTTGCTGAGTCTTACACTAGTTCTATAGACTTTTTTGGGGTAAAAAATAAAAAAAACAGGCCACAAATTGAACAGTGTGGTATCTCCGTCAGACGCCTGATCTATCTGTGGGCTACAAATTGTTGCATTTCAGGCCTACATTCATCTTTTTTTGTGGTCTTACACTAGTTCTATAGACTATTTTGCGGTAAAAAAGTAAGAAAGTACAGGTCACATATTGAACAGGGTGGCATCTCCATCAGAAGCCTGATATATCTGTGGGCTACAAATTGTTGCATTTCAGGCCTACATTCACATTTTTTTGCTGTGTCTTACACTAGTTTTATAGACTATTTTGGGGTAAAAAATGAAAAAATCCAGGCCACATATTAAACAATGTGGTATCTCTTTCAGAAGCCTGATCTATCTGTGGGCTACAAATTGTTGCTTTTTTGGCCCAAATTCACCTTTTTGCTGTGGCTTACACTAGTTCTATATACTATTTTGGGGTAAAAAATAAAAAAATACAGGCCATATGTTGAACAGTGTGGTATCTCCATCAGATGACTGATCAATCTGTGGACTACAAATTGTTTCATTTCAGACATACATTCACCTTTTTTTTACCATGTCTTACACTAGTTCTATAGACTATTTTGGGGTAAAAAAGTAAGAAAGTACAGGCCACCTATTGAACAGTGTGGCATCTCCATCAGACGCCTGATATATCTGTGGGCTACAAATTGTTGCATTTCAGGCCTACTTTCACATTTTTTGCTGTGTCTTACACTAGTTTTATAGACTATTTTGGGGTAAAAAATAAAAAAATGCAGGCCATATGTTGAACAGTGTGGTATCTCCATCAGATGACTGATCTATCTGTGGGTTACAAATTGTTGCATTTCAGGCCCAGATTCTCCTTTTTTTAGAAACATACGTTAAAAAATGAGTTACAACATACATATTCCTAATTAAAAGGTACTCTCAAAATAATACTAGAAAATGCATAAGAATCACAGAGAGCTTATTTAGTCCTAATATTAGCTTAGGTATACAAAAAGATTGTATTCAAAAAATATCAGACAAATATATGTAAAATTACAATTGTCTAAATTTCAAAATATATCACACACGTGCATAAAAACATTTAAAAAACATATAAATCAAATGCTAGTAATTAATTAACTTCAAGAGAACAGGCGGGCAATGGAGGGCACGGCTATAGGTAGACGCAAAAATACCAGGCATGCAATATAAAGCAGAATTCAATAATAAAATGCATAGTGCATACTGTATCAGCCTAAATATACCGTTACATGACCTGAAGCATCACCACCAATCACAAGGAAAGAAAAAGGAGCAAAAGGTTGTCATTATATATTACTTAAAGTGTTATGCTGATCAGTCATTTAATATCATACAACAATGTCCATTATAATAATGAACAGTAAAAAAAAAGATCAGCTCATAAGTAGCTAGTACCACATTAATAATCACACCATATTTTCTCACCCATGTCGGAGCCCAACCAGAGTGCAGATGCCCCGTCAGATGCCTTTTCTATCTGTGAGCTAAAAATTGTGACATTTGACAGCTCCATTCAACTGTTTTTGCTTTGTCTTACCATAATTCTATAAAGTATTTTTCTGTAAACAAACAAAAACACAGGTCACATATTGAACAGTGTGTTATCTCTGTCAGACGCCTGATCTATCTGTGGGCTACAAATTGTTGCATTTCAGGCCTACATTCATTTTTTTTTGCCGTGTCTTACACTAGTTCTATAGACTATTTTGGGGTAAAAAATAAAAAAATGCAGGCCATATGTTGAACAGTGTGGTATCTCCATCAGATGACTGATCTATCTGTGGGTTACAAATTGTTGCATTTCAGGCCCAGATTCTCCTTTTTTTAGAAACATACGTTAAAAAATGAGTTACAACATACATATTCCTAATTAAAAGGTACTCTCAAAATAATACTAGAAAATGCATAAGAATCACAGAGAGCTTATTTAGTCCTAATATTAGCTTAGGTATACAAAAAGATTGTATTCAAAAAATATCAGACAAATATATGTAAAATTACAATTGTCTAAATTTCAAAATATATCACACACGTGCATAAAAACATTTAAAAAACATATAAATCAAATGCTAGTAATTAATTAACTTCAAGAGAACAGGCGGGCAATGGAGGGCACGGCTATAGGTAGACGCAAAAATACCAGGCATGCAATATAAAGCAGAATTCAATAATAAAATGCATAGTGCATACTGTATCAGCCTAAATATACCGTTACATGACCTGAAGCATCACCACCAATCACAAGGAAAGAAAAAGGAGCAAAAGGTTGTCATTATATATTACTTAAAGTGTTATGCTGATCAGTCATTTAATATCATACAACAATGTCCATTATAATAATGAACAGTAAAAAAAAGATCAGCTCATAAGTAGCTAGTACCACATTAATAATCACACCATATTTTCTCACCCATGTCGGAGCCCAACCAGAGTGCAGATGCCCCGTCAGATGCCTTTTCTATCTGTGAGCTAAAAATTGTGACATTTGACAGCTCCATTCAACTGTTTTTGCTTTGTCTTACCATAATTCTATAAAGTATTTTTCTGTAAACAAACAAAAACACAGGTCACATATTGAACAGTGTGTTATCTCTGTCAGACGCCTGATCTATCTGTGGGCTACAAATTGTTGCATTTCAGGCCTACATTCATATTTTTTTTGCCGTGTCTTACACTAGTTCTATAGAGTATTTTGGGGTAAAAAAAAAATAAATATAGGCCACATATTGAACAGTGTGGTATCTCCGTCAGACGCCTGATATATATGTGGGCTGCAAATTGTTGCACTTCAGGCCTATATTCAACCTTTTTTGCTGTGTCTTACACTAGTTCTGTAGACTATTTCGGTGTAAAAAATAAAAAAAAACAGGACACATATTGAACAGTGTGGTACCTCCATCAGACGCCTGATCTATCTGTGGGCTACAAATTATTGCATTTCAGGCCTACATTCATATTTTTTTGCTGTGTCTTACACTAGTTCTATAGACTATTTTGGGGTAAAAAGTAAAAAATATAGGCCACGTATTAAACAGTGTTGTATCTCCATTAGACGCCTGATCTATCTGTGGGCTACAACTTGTTGCATTTAAGGTCTACATTTACTTTTTTTGCTGTGTCTTACATTAGTTTTATAGACTGTTTTGGGGTACAAAATAAAAAAATACAGGCCACATACTGAACAGTGTGGTAACTCCGTCAGACGCCTGATCTATCTGTGGGCTACAAATTGTTGCATTTCAGGCCTACTTTCACTTTTTATGCTGTGTCTTACACTAGTTCTGTAGACTATTTTGGGGTAATAAATAAAAAATACAGGCCACATGTTGAACAGTGTGTTATCTCTGTCAGACACCTAATCTATCTGTGGGCTATAAATTGTTGCATTTAAGGCCTACATTCACTTTTTTTGCTGTGTGTTACACTAGTTCTATAGCATATTTTAGGGTAAAAAAAATAAAAAAAATATAGGCCACATAATGAACAGTGTGGTATCTCCGTCAGACGCCCGTTATATCTGTACAGTCATGGCCAAAAGTTTTGAGAATGACACAAATATTATATTTTCACATGATCTGCTGCCCTCTGGTTTTTATGTGTGTTTGACAGATGTTTTTATCACAGACAGAAATATAATAATTGCAAACATATGAGTACCAAAAGCTTATATTGACAGTTAGAATGAGTTAATGCAGCAAGTCAATATTTGCAGTGTTGACCCTTCTTCTTCAGGACCTCTGCAATTCTACCTGGCATGCTCTCAATCAACTTCTGGACCAAATCCTGACTGATAGCAGTCCATTCTTGCACAATCAATGCTTTCATTTTGTCAGAATTTTTAGGTTTTTGTTTGTCCACCCGTCTCTTGATGATTGACCACAAATTCTCAATAGGATTAAGATCTGGGAAGTTTCCAGGCCATGGACCCAAAATCTCTATGTTTTGTTCCCTGAGCCATTTAGTTATCACCTTTGCTTTATGGCAAGGTGCTCCATCATGCTGAAAAAGGCATTGTTGATCGCCAAACTGCTCTTGGAGGGTTGGGAGAAGTTGCTCTTGGAGGACATTCTGGTACCATTCTTTATTCATGGCTGTGTTTTTAGGCAAGACTGTGAGAGAGCCGATTCCCTTGGCTGAGAACCAACCCCACACATGAATGGTTTCAGGATGCTTAACAGTTGGCATGAGACAAGACTGGTGGTAGCGCTCACCTTGTCTTCTCCGAATGAGGCGTTTTCCTGATGTCCCAAACAATCAAAAAGGGGATTCATCAGAGAAAATAACTTTACCCCAGTCCTCAGCAGTCCACTGCCTGTACCTTTTGCAGAATATCAGTCTGTCCATGATGTTTTTTCTGGAGAGAAGTGGCTTCTTTGCTGCCCTCCTTGAGACCAGGCCTTGCTCCAAGAGTCTCTGCCTCACAGTGCGTGCAGATGCACTCACACCTGCCTGCTGCCATTCCTGAGCAAGCTCTGCACTGCTGGTAGCCCGATCCCGCAGCTGAAACACTTTTAAGAGACGGTCCTGGTGCTTGCTGGTGTTTCTTGGGCGCCCTGGAGCCTTTTTGGCAACAATGGAACCTCTCTCCTTGAAGTTCTTGATGATGCGATAGATTGTTGACTGAGGTGCAATCTTTCTAGCTGCGATACTCTTCCCTGTTAGGCCATTTTTGTGCATTGCAATGATGACTGCACGTGTTTCTTTAGAGATAACCATGGTTAACAGAAGAGAAACAATGATGCCAAGCACCAGCCTCCTTTTAAAGTGTCCAGTGGTGTCATTCTTACTTAATCATGACAGATTGATCTCCAGCCATGTCCTCATTAACACCCACACCTGTGTTAATGGAGCAATCACTGAAAAGAGGTTAGCTGGTCCTTTTAAGGCAGGGCTGCAATGATGTTGAAATGTGTTTTGGGGGATAAAGTTCATTTTCTAGCCAAATATTGACTTTGCAAGTAATTGCTGTTAAGCTGATCACTCTTTATAACATTCTGGAGTATATGCAAATTGCCATTAGAAAAAGTGAAGCAGTAGACTTTGTAAAAATTAATATTTGTGTCACTCTCAAAACTTTTGTCCATGACTGTAGGCTACAAATTGTTGCATTTCAGGCCTATATTCACCCTTTTTTAATAAATAAAAATACAGGCCACATGTTGAACAGTGTGTTATCTCTGTCAGACACCTGATCTATCTGTGGGCTATAAATTGTTGCATTTAAGGCCTACATTCACTTTTTTTGCTGTGTCTTACCCTAGTTTTATAGACTATTTTGGGGTAAAAAATAAAAAAAACAGGCCACGTATTGAACAGTGTAATATCTCCGTCAGATGCCTCTTATAACTGTGGGCTAAAAATTGTAACTAGAGTTGAGCAAAACAGGTAGGTCAGATTAAAAAAAGACCGACTTTCGCCGCTTGCAGGCGCCTTTTTTTCACCAATTAGCAAGGTTGTACACTGTGGGCAACAAGATGACGTGTGCAGTGGCGCCACGCTGTTGTGAATGTGTTAGAAATGAATTCTGAGCAGAAGCTCCCTCTGGTGGTTACAAACAGTACTGAACTATTCAATGAAGATTGGTGTTAGGGTTCAATTTCCTGCTGCTGCACAAGGGGAGTCTCGAACCCGTCCCGCTGCGGTCTCCCATTCATCTCCAGCCGCAGTGGAGCCTGCTCAGCAGAGACGTCGGTCCAAGAATCTTGCCCACTCCACTACTGTGCAGTGACTTGCTGCTGCCTTTCCTGGATCTGCTATTATAGCCAGTGCTGGAGCAGACGTCTTTGGGACAAAGTCCTGCGTTTTCCCTTCTGAGCATGCCCAGAGTGAGATCTCTCATTGGAGATCAGGGGTCACATGTTCAGGTGCTGCAGCGGCTCCTATTGGTCCGCCAGGAAGGTCATGTAGCTACATGTGTTTGTAACAGTTTCTCATTGGCCCTTGTTTCTGGAAGGTCCTGTAGCTGTTGATATAAAAGGTTAGCATGGCTGGGCCGCCATGCGCTAATATCAACCATTGTATGCTATGCGCCAGTGTGGTCATGTGTATGTGTGGATAGAGACCCGGCTGAAATAAGCCACTAGAATACCGACTTAATCGGTGAGGAGTTTGGTATGGAAGCTGGTCAGGGTCGGTGTCCTAGATGCCCTAGATTACCGGCATAACCGGTGAGGAGTTTTGATTGCCGTATTCAGGGTCTGGCGTTCAGACGCCATAGATTGCGGGTGACTCCCGCGAGGACATTAGCACATGATCACGCTTTATGTACGCTTAGCACTTAACTGTGTACCTGAGAGCCTGACAGGACACAGTGCTTTTTCTCTGCGGCCCTGTGACGTAACAGGGTTCGCTTTCTATGCTAGACAGCGTCCTAGCGTGTTTTCTTTGCGACTCAGTTGTGTCTAGTGAGTGCGCACACATCGCCATATAGCGCTGCGGCTCTCTTTCTTGCGGCTCTGTGGATTAACAGAGTTCGCACTTATTGCCACAGCGCATTATGGCGTTTATGTTAGTCACTCTGCGGGATAACAGAGTTTGCTTCTCGCGCCATTTTTACTAGCAGCAGGCTCCGCTTGCACGGTGGACCCCGGGCTGCGAACGCACCTCTCTACATTATATATTTGGTGCATTCCGCAGACCCTTAACATAATATTAGCGCCAGGGTCTGGCTAGTAAAATGGCGGATGAACAGCGATTACAGCTGTACATCCAGCAGCTGGAGGGTAGGTTGGCGGCTCTTGAGCTCACAACCTCAGCTGTGGATGTTACCGCAGTCGCTGTTCAGGCTGCTAGTGTAGCTGCAGCCAGTTTGTCCTCTGCCACCTCTGTCCCTACATTGTCCCACCTCCCGCTTCCAGACAAGTTTGCTGGTGACAGCAAGCAATGTCGAGGATTCGTAAGTCAGTGCTCCATACACCTCGAGCTTCTGGCTGCACGTTTCCCCACGGATCGGGCACAAGTGGGCTTTGTGATAGCTCTTCTGTCGGGCAGAGCGTTGGAGTGGGCAACGCCGCTGTGGGAGCGCGACGACCGTGTGGTGCAGAGCGCTTCTCGTTTTCTGGAGGCTCTGAAAAAGGTTTTTCTAGGACCTCAGGTCACCCACGATGCGGCGCTCAAACTGCTGGCAAGTACCCAGGGTTCGGCTTTGGTCAGCCATTTTGCTGTCCAATTTCGGACTCTGGCCTCGGAATTAGAGTGGCCAGATAAAGTCCTCATTCCCGTGTTCTGGAGAGGACTGGCGGGTCATGTGAAAGACGCCTTGGCTACCAGGGAGATTCCTGCCACACTGGAGAAGCTTATCGCTATTTCCACCCGCGTCGACCTCCGTTTCCACGAGCGGAGGCTGGAACGTGTCCAGTGTAGGCAGAGGGTCCAGTTGGCTCCTACCTTCACCAACCCTCTGGAGTCGCCTGTTCAGGCGCCCGACCTTCAGGAGGTTGCTCCTGCATGATCTAAATCTCGGGTCACTCGTCCATCCCCGATTTGTTATATTTGCCAGCAACAGGGACATTTTGCCAACCGATGTCCACAGCGGCTGAATAAGCGGTCGCGCCCAGTAACCGTAGGAACAGGGTCACTGGACGCCATGAGTTTTGCCCCTAAAGTGCTCCTCAAGGGGATAATTACCCACGGTTCTACCACCCTACCCGTCAAGCTGTGTGTGGATTCTGGGGCAGAGGGAAATTTTAGGTCATCCTCCTTTGCTTCTCGCCACACCATGCCTTTGATGTTGCTGGCTGAACCAGTATTGGTTCGGGTGTTGAACGGAGCAATTCTGCCCTCACAAATCACCCATCAGTCTGTCCCACTCACCTTGTCTATGTCTCCTTCCCATCAGGAGAATATATCATTTTTTATCCTCCCTGAGGGTATAGATGAGGTTTTGTTGGGATTACCCTGGCTTAGCCACCACTCTCCCCATATTGAGTGGGCTTCAGGGAGAATTCTGGGTTGGGGTAATAGGCAGATGCATTAGGGACAGCGTGCAGGTCAACACCACTGAGATACCCATAGACCTCTCTCCTCTTCCCAAGGTCTATTGGTCTTATGCCGACGTTTTCTCAAAGAAGGTTGGGGAGACTCTTCCGCCTCATTGCCCCTATGACTGTCCTATCGACCTCTTGCCTGGAGCTGAGCCTCCTAGAGGAAGGGTCTATCCCCTCTCTCTTCCTGAGACAGAGGCCATGTCCCAATATATTCAGGAGAACTTGGCAAGGGGATTCATTAGGAAGTCGGTGTCATCAGTGGGAGCGGGGTTCTTCTTTGTGCAGAAGAAGAACGGAGAACTACGTCCGTGCATTGATTATAGGGGTCTCAACGCTATCACCGTGAAAAATAAGTATCCTTTGCCGCTAATCTCTGAGCTTTTTGACAGGCTTCGGGGAGCAAGGGTATTTACTAAGCTAGACCTGCGGGGTGCGTATAACCTGATTTGCATCCGTGAGGGGGACGAGTGGAAGACGGCATTTAACACCAGGGATGGGCATTATGAATATCTGATAATGCCCTTTGGGCTCTGTAATGCTCCAGCTGTCTTCCAAGACTTTGTGAACGACATCTTCTGGATATGTTGACCACCTCGGTGGTAGACTATCTGGATGACATTCTCATCTTTTCTCCAGATATGGCCTCCCACCGGAGAGATGTCTGCAAGGTCTTCGACCTCTTGCGAGCAAATTCCCTATATGCGAAGTTGGAGAAGTGCATGTTTGAGCAGGAGTCTCTACCTTTTCTGGGCTATATCATCTCCACCCAGGGATTGGCTATGGATCCTACCAAACTACAGGCTGTGATGGATTGGCAAGAACCCCACTCCCTTAAGGCGGTGCAGCGCTTTATGGGGTTCATTAACTACTATCGCCAATTCATTCCCCACTTCTCCACTTTGGTAGCTCCCTTGGTAGCCCTCACCAAGAAGGGAGCTAATCCCAAGTTGTGGTCAGAGGAGGTCACCAAGGCGTTCTCCTCCATCAAGTCGCATTTCGCCAGTGCTCCCATCTTACATCGCCCCGATGTCGATAAACTGTTTATCTTAGAGGTGGATGCCTCTTCTGTTGGTGCTGGAGCAGTCCTTTTTCAAAAGGATGCCCAGGGTCGGAAGCATCCCTGCTTCTTCTTTTCCAAAACCTTTACACCAGCAGAGAGGAATTATTCCATCGGGGACAGGGAGTTACTGGCTATGAAGTTGGCCTTCTCCGAGTGGCGACATCTTCTGGAGGGGGCTCGCTTCCCCTTCCAAGTGTTCACAGACCACAAGAACTTGGTGTATTTGCAGACAGCCCAGCGGCTAAATTCCCGTCAGGCCAGATGGTCCTTGTTTTTCTCCCGGTTCCATTTCACCCTCCATTTCCTCTCCGGTGATAAGAACATTCGTGCAGATGCTCTATCCCGCTCCGTGGTGTCCTCTGAGGAGGTGGAGGAGGAGCCTCGGCTGATTGTCCCCACAGAAAGCCTAAGAACGGTGGCTCCGGTTTCGCTTGAGTCTGTGCCTCCGGGCAAGACTTTTGTGCCCACCAATTTGCGACCGGAAGTACTCTCTTGGGCACATTCGTCCAGGGTGGGTGGACATTTTGGGACCAAAAGGACTTCTGAGTTGCTGGCGAGGACATACTGGTGGCCGCATATGGCCCGTGACGTCAGGAATACGTTCAGGCGTGCGTCTCCTGCGCCAAGAATAAGTCCCCTCGACAACGGCCAGCTGGGTTACTTTTTCCTTTACCGGTGGTAGACAGGCCTTGGGAGATGGTCGGGATGGATTTTGTGGTGGGCTTACCCAAGTCTCGGGGCTGCACCATCATCTGGGTGATAACCGACCACTTCTCCAAAATGGTGCACTTAGTGCCGTTACCACGGTTACCCTCTGCACGGGTCTTGGCAGCATTATTCATTAGGCATATTTTCCGCCTACACGGTATGCCAGACAAAATTGTCAGTGATCGAGGTCCCAGTTTGCGTCTCGGTTCTGGAGAGAGCTGTGTCGTCTACTCAGCATTGAGTTGAATCTCTCCTCTGCATACCATCCCGAGACGAATGGGTTGGTAGAGAGGGCCAACCAGACCTTGGTCACATACTTGCGACATTTTGTCTCTGCCAGGCAGGATGACTGGGCATCCTTGCTACCATGGGCTGAGTTCGCTCTAAATAATGCTGTGGCTGACTCCACCGGACAGACCCCATTCCTCCTGAACTACGGTCAGCATCCGCGGGTACCAGTGCCTATGCCCGTGTCTTCCGCCGATTCCAGGGTGGCAGACTGGGTTGTGGAGGCACGGGACATTTGGGACCGCACTCAGGATGCCATTCAGGCCTCCAAAGAGAAGATGAGGTTTTCGGCCGATGCCCATCGGCGCCCCGCTCCTACATTTGCCCCGGGTGACCTAGTGTGGCTTTCTGACTGAAACATCAGGCTACGGGTAGAGTCCACCAAGTTGGCACCTCGCTTTTTGGGCCCCTTTAAAGTTCTTGAGCAGGTGAACCCGGTGGTTTACCGCCTAGCCCTTCCGCCTCGCCTTGGTATCACTGACACCTTTCACGTGTCCCTCTTGAAACCCGTGGCCATTTCCCGGTTTTCCGAGTCATCTGCCGGGACGTCGGGTTCATCTACCGACGATCATGAGGTAAACGCCATTGTTGGGTGCAAGGTGGTACGAGGCAAAAAATTTTATTTGGTGGATTGGAGGGGTTATGGGCCTGAGGATAGATCCTGGGAGCCTGCCGAGCATGTTCACGCTCCGCAGCTCATCGCTGCCTTTGAGCGCAACGAGGCCCAAAGAAGGGGGGTCCTAGGAGGGGGGGTAATGTTAGGGTTCGATTTCCGCTGCTGCACAAGGGAAGTCTCGAACCCGTCCCGCTGCGGTCTCCCATTCATCTCCGGCCGCAGTGGAGCCTGTCTCAGCAGAGACTCGGTCCCAATAAGCGTCTTGCCGCACCCTCCAACTTATGTGCAGTGAGTTTGCTGACTGCCTTTCCTGGATCTGCTATTATAGCCAGTGCTGGAGCAGACTCTTGGCAAAGTCCTGCGTTTTCCTTTGAGAGCCAGGTGAGTTCTATTGAGATCAGGGTATGTTCAGGTGCTGAGCGGCCTATTGGTCTGCAGGCTGTAGCTACATGGTTGTAACAGTTTCATGGCTTGTTCTGAGGTCCTGTAGTGTTGCATAAAAGGGTAGAATGGCTGGGCCCCATGCGCTAATATCAACCATTGTATGCTATGCGCCAGTGTGGTCATGTGTATGTGTGTATAGGGACCCGGCTGAAATAAGCCACTAGAATACCGACTTAATCGGTGAGGAGTTTGGTATGGAAGCTGGTCAGGGTCGGTGTCCTAGATGCCCTAAATTACCGGCATAACCGGTGAGGAGTTTTGATTGCCGTATTCAGGGTCTGGCGTTCAGACGCCATAGATTGCGGGTGACTCCCGCGAGGACATTAGCACATGATCACGCTTTATGTACGCTTAGCACTTAACTGTGTACCTGAGAGCCTGACAGGACACAGTGCTTTTTCTCTGCGGCCCTGTGACGTAACAGGGTTCACTTTCTACGCTAGACAGCGCCCTAGCGTGTTTTCTTTGCGACTCAGTTGTGTCTAGTGAGTGCGCACACATCGCCATATAGCGCTGCGGCTCTCTTTCTTGCGGCTCTGTGGATTAACAGAGTTCGCACTTATTGCCACAGCGCATTACGGCGTTTATGTTAGTGACTCTGCGGGATAACAGAGTTTGCTTCTCGCGCCATTTTACTAGCAGCAGGTGGACCCTGGGCTGCGAACGCACCTCTCTACATTATATATTTGGTGCGGTCCGCAGACCCTTAACAATTGGCAATCAGGAGTTCCAGACTGGTCTTATATAAGGGAGGCTCCCTCCCATCAGGTTTGCCGGTGATCAATTGTTCTTGTCTCAACTTTGGTTCCTGGTTCACTTGGAAGCTTGCTGAGTCTTGCCTGCATCTTCTGCTAACAGATAAGATATTTTCTGCTTTTTTTTGAGCTTGCTTTTTGCATTTTTTCCTGCACTTCTGTGGAGGTCAGCCAGGTCCCCCAGGGGCTTGTGCTCCTCTCAGTTTATCTGTGCCACTGTTATTTGTTCATTTGCCTTTTCCAGTTTTTTCAGTGGCTGCGGCTTAGTTTTCTTACACCAGAGAACTAATTTAGGTGGCAGAGGTCGTGTGATCTCAGGTGTTTTTGCAATTAGTAGAGTTGGTATTTTTTAGGGTTTTTTGGATTGCAGTAAGTGTCCTTCCTATCCTTTTCTTTATAGGAAGATTTGGGCCCCAACGTTTGCTCATACTATTTTCTGTCTGTGTCTGTATTTCCTCTTGTCTAACCGCCATTACATGTTTGGGGGCTTCCTATGTTCTTTGGGGATCTGCTCCAGGGCAGATAGCTTTCCTCTTTCTATCTTTAGGTGTAGTTAACCTCTCAGGCTGTGACGAGGCGTCTAGGACCAACGTAGGTACGCTCCACGGCTGCCTTTAGTTGTGATTAGTCAGGGTACTGCAATCCAGTAGATTCCAACCTCTCTGGTGTATTGCCGTTTTTGCCTGTTCTCCTCAGCTACCAAATCATAAAAGTATCACCGGACAAAACTGAAAATTATATGGTACTCACAGAAGGGAAAAATAGTGTGAAAAAAAAAAAAGTTGTCAGAGTTGTCAGAGATTTTTTTTTTTTTCTGTTTGTTGCATTTTTTTTCCCTCTTTTTCTCTGGGTACTGAGGATTTTTTTTTTCTCTCAATGGAGTTTTCACAGTTGTCTGGCCGTGTGGATCAGCTTGCCACTGAAGTTCGGAGTATTCTACCTATCTTGCAGGGTTGCCGGTTGTGGAACCTAGGATCCCATGCCAGATTTGTTTTTAGGGGATCGAGCTAAATTTCTGAATTTCAAAAATAACTGTAAGTTGTTTTTTGCCTTAAAACCTAAGTCCTCAGGGAACGCAGCACAGCAGGTTCAAATTGTCATCTCTCTCCTGCGTGACGATCCTTAGGATTGGGCTTTTTCCCTGACACCTGGGGACCCTGTTTTGAGTAATGTTGATGCATTTTTTCTGGCTCTGGGGTTATTGTACGATGAACCTAATGTCACTGATCAAGCTGAAAAAACCTTGTTGGCATTAAATCAGGGGCTTGAGGACGCTGAGTTATACTGTCAGAAATTCCGAAAGTGGGCAGTCCTGACCAAATGGAATGATGATGCTTTGGCAGCCCTTTTTCGGAAGGGTCTGTCAGAGAATGTAAAAGATGTTATGGTGGGTTTCCCTGCTCCCTCTCGTCTCAATGATTCTATGTCATTAGCGATTCAAATTGACAGACGTTTGCGTGAGCGTAGAGGTATGCATGGAATAGTGTTGCCTTGTGAACCAGCTTCTGAACCCATGCAGTGTGATAGAGTGGCTTCTGGGGCACAGCGTCATGAGTTTCGAAAATGCAATGGGTTATGTTTCTACTGTGGTGACGCCTCTCATGCTATTTCAGTCTGCCCTAAGCGGGAAAGACGTTTTGCACGCTCAGTTGTCTTGGGTAGTGTTCAGACTAAATTTCTGTTGACTGTTACCCTGATTTGCTCCCTGTCCACATTTTCTGCTCAGGCTTTTGTTGATTCGGGAGCAGCTATTAACCAGATGGATTTTGATTTTGCTAAACGTTGTGGGTTTCCCTTGATACCCCTACAGAAGTCTATTCAACTACTGGGGATTGATTCTACCCCTTTGGCTGAGAATAAACCCCAGTTCTCTACTCAGGTGATAATGAGGGTTGAACCTGATCATCAGGAGAGTTGCAAATTTTTGGTGCTGTATAATCTGCATGACATTATTGTACTAGGTTTCCCTGGTTACAGTCTCATAATCCTGTTTTGGATTGGAAATCTGTGTCTGTAACCAGTTGGGGCTGCCAATGTGTTAATGCCAATACTCCTGTTTTTTCTGCCTCTCCCCAGGCTCAGGATGTTCCTGACTTCTTGACTGATTTTTCTGATGTGTTTAGCGAAAATAAATCTGCATCCTTGCCCCCCCATAGGAGCTATGACTGCGCTATTGAATTAGTGCCTGGTAGTAAATTCCCTAAAGGTCGCCTTTTTAACTTGTCTGTACCTGAACATGACGCTATGCGTCTTATATCAAGGAGTCATTGGAGAAGGGTCATATCAGACCATCCTCTTCACCCTTGGGTGCCGGTTTTTTCTTTGTGGCCAAAAAGGATGGTTCATTAAGGCCGTGTATTGATTATCGTCTCTTGAACAATATCACTGTGAAATATCAATATCCGTTACCCTTGATTTCTGACCTGTTTTCCAGGGTGAAAAGTGCTACTTGGTTTACCAAGCTTGACCTCAGGGGGGCGTATAACCTTATTAGCATTAAGCACTGGGGATGAATGGAAGACGGCATTTAATACCCCAGAGGGGCATTTTGAGTACCTAGTGATGCCCTTTGGGCTCACTAATGCTCCTTCCGTCTTCCAGTACTTCATGAATGACATTTTCAGGGATTTTGTGGATAAAATTCTGATTGTTTATTTGGATGATATCTTGATTTTTTCCAATGACTTGGACTCTCATGTGAAACATGTTCGGACTGTGTTCCAGATTTTGGGAGAGAATGCTCTGTATGTGAAGGATCAAAGTGTCTTTTTGGCGTACAGAGGATCTCATTTCTGGGATTCATTTTGTCCCCATCTGTTATTGAAATGGACCCGGTCAAGGTTCAGGCCATCTGTGATTGGGTCCAACCTACTTCATTAAAGGCTCTTCAGAGATTCTTGGGTTTTGCCAATTTTTATCGTAAATTTATTGGTAATTTCTCTGTTATTGTTAAACATTGACTGATTTGACCAAAAAGAGTTCTGATGTGGTGAATTGGCCTCCTGAGGCAGTCTCTGCGTTTCAGGAACTTAAGCAGAGATTCACTTCTGCTCCTGTTCTACGGCAGCCTGATGTTTCTCTGCCATTCAGGTGGAGGTTGATGCCTCTGAAATTGGGGCAGGTGCCGTTTTGTCCCAAAGAGATCCAGAGACCTCTAAAAGTAACCCTTGTGCCTTTTTCTCTCGAAAATTTTCTCCAACTGAACGTAATTATGACGTGGGTAATCGGGAGTTATTGGCCATGAAGTGGGCTTTTGAAGAGTGGAGACATTGGCTGGAGGGAGCCAAACATCAGGTGGTGGTCCTCACGGACCATAAGAATCTGGTTTATCTGGAATCAGCCAAGCGACTTAATCCTAGACAGGCCAGGTGGGCCTTGTTTTTCACACGTTTTAATTTTGTGGTTTCCTTTCTTCCTGGCAATAAGAATGTTAAGGCGGATGCCCTCTCGAGGAGTTTCCTTGCGGACTCTCCTGAGTTATCTGATCCTGCTGTTATTTTGAAAGAGGGTGTAGTTCTTTCCGCCATATCGCCCAATTTGAGACTGGCTCTGGAAGGGTGTCAGGAGGATAAACCCGAGCGCTGCCCTGTTGGAAATTGTTTGTCCCGGACCGGTGGAAAAAGAGTGTGATGTCTGAGATTCATTGTTCCGCGTTGGCTGGTCATCCCGGATTTTTGGTACCAGAGACTTGGTTAGTCGGTCCTTTTGGTGGCCTACTTTGTCTCGTGACGTCAGGGAATTTGTGCAGTCCTGCGGGACTTGCTCTCGCTCCAAGCATTGCTCTCGCTCTAGTGGTTTGTTGATGCCATTGCCTGTGCCCAAGAGACCATGGACCCATATCTCTATGGATTTAATTTCCGACCTTCCTGTTTTTCAGAGAATGACCGTTATCTGGGTGATTTGTGATAGGTTTTCCAAAATGATACATCTTGTGTCCATTACTAGTGTTGAGCGATACTGCTCGATATCTAAAAATATCGTATCGAAATGGTATCGCCGATATCACTAAATATCGTCGATATCCGATTCCGATACCGGAAGTCCAATGTAAGTCTATGGGAACAAAAAATCCAACAAAAAAAACCTTTCTTTCGTTGTAAACACAAATATACACACATAGAATACATATATATATATATATATACATGTCATTGTGACATATATATATATATATAATATATCATATATTTATAGTTTATACACTTCTACATAGTAAAATAGACTCTGATTCAATTGCCGGGTAAAGCCGTGACATACCCCATAGAAGTTTGACGGGCTCGGTGCCGAGTACCCCCAAAACCTCTGGCTCTGTGCGACTCAACTTTGGCGTCACGAACAGGATTCTGTAGCTCGCTATAAGCGAGTCCTGTGTGCCTGAATTGAACTGGTTTTGTGCTTGAGAATTGCTAAAATCATCAGAGAATGTATTTGCCATTTTTCCGCCATATCTGTGTCACGACCCAGGCACTGGTGAAGAAGAAGGGCGTGCTCTTCGTGGGTGTACACTCACTCAGTGGCGTGAAAACGATGGCCGACCACTCTAAATGGTACTGCAATGTAAGATCGTGCCCCACAGCTCTTGAGTTCCGCCTCCTCATCCTCCTCAGTGTGCGGAAACTAACACGAAGGTCCTCCTCACTACAAAAGAGGGGCCCTCTCCAGATGCTAATGACACATGTGACTTGGCAGAGATGGCTAATGGACACGAGCAGAAGTGTGAAGGGATGGAGCAGTCAGAGCTCTCCCCCCACGGAAGCGACCCGATCGCCACGGAACCACCGTTGGGCACCCGGCCTGGAAACCCTCCTACGCTGCAAGAAGCGGAGGATACCCTAAGAGGCCTGGCCCGGCACCGGGAGGAGGTCGCCAGGATGGAAGCCAGCTGGCGTGCCCTAAAACTAAACTTGGAGCGGCGCCAATCCCTCTTACCTGAAGTGTCTGTACCGGAAGGTGAGGCACCCGTTCTAGTAGAGGAGTCCTGTGCGGGCATCCCAGCCCTTGCAATGTGATCCGGTTGACGTTGTCGCAGTGGAGGCACCCGTTCCTGCAAAAAACTCTGCACCGGCAGCACCCCAGATCCCGCTGTCTGCCCCCGTCGCTGAGACAGAAGAAGCGACACCCGTCCTCATGGAGGAGGCGCGCAGGCACCAGAGGTCTACCTGTCTGTACCGGAGCCCCGACTGTCATCTGTTCCAGAGCCGGCTGCTTCCTCCGCAGGTGAGCGCCGCCAGGACTGGGGGGCGCCAGGAGAGCTGCCGCAAACCGGACATCATAAGCTGCAGTTTGATGG
>JARQOD010008296.1:0-36078 GCA_033576555.1 Oophaga sylvatica | reverse complement strand
AGTTTTCCACTCATCCCCCACCCGCATACGGATGAAATCAGGTATCAGTGGGAGAGGATAAGTGTTTCTTATGGTGATCTTATTCAGTTCTTGAAAATCAAGGCACGGGCGTAAACCACCATCTTTTTTTTTTTACAAAAAAGAACCCCGCCGCCACGGGAGAGACAGATGGCCGAATATGTCCTTTACGGAGGCTTTCAGAGATATACTCCTTCATAGCAGCTCGCTCAGGGATGGAGAGATTGTACAGACGTGCTTTGGGCAATTTGGCACCGGGAACAAGATCAATGGCACAATCGAATGGGCGATGTGGTGGCAGAACCTCAGCCTCCTTTTCGGAGAACACATCCTCAAAGTCCTTCAGGTACTCCGGAATACCCTCCAGACTGACGGATGACATAGACACAGTAGCAAGACAATTTTTAGAACAATTAGGTCCCCATTTGACAATATCCCGGGACCCCCAGTCAATAGAGTTGAGCATTCCGATACCGCAAGTATCGGGTATCGGCCGATATTCGCTGTATCGGACTTTAGATACTTAGTTCCGATATTTTCCATATATCGTATACCGGAATCGGAAGTTCCCATAATTCTTTGAGAGGCAATGTGATTTTAGTCAGCCAATGAGGAATCCTAAGAAGTGTGGGCACATCCTGTACTGCTGCGGTCATGTTAACTAATGGCATGGCTGTGATTGGATGCTGAAATCATGTCAGAATGCACTATAAAAGGTGCTGCCGCCATTTTAGCGTCACTGTGCTGTGAATTCAGTTAGGGACAGAACGCTGCTGTGCTGACTCTGAGGGACAGTTAGAGATTGCGATTTTGTGAACAGTGCTTTAGGCAGGCTAGTTTAACAACCGCTGTGTAAAGCTTCCTTTAGCCTTGCAGTGTTGTTTTCACAGCTCTGCAAGGTCTGTGTGTGAGTGCAGGTGACGCGCTGCAGTTTGCTCTGCATCAGGCATCTGCACGTGTCACTCACAGACTCTTTTTTTTTTTTTCTTTAGTGTAATTCTTGCAGCTCCATTCAATTGAAATTATAGTGTGACGTGCTTCCATCCGTATCCAATACATTGGTTGCAAACACTATAGAAGTCCACAAAGGAGCCTTTCAAAGATAGTGACCAGTTGTGTGCACTGCAGTGTTCACTCTAGTCTGTGATATTTTTTTTTTTGCTGAGTGCAGATCACGCTCCAGTTAGTTCTTAAACCACTGCTGGTTATAGTTTGCTGAACGTGTGTCACTGCCTCATCCTTGTCATTTTTCTATAATTGTTGCTGCTCCATTCTATTTAAAATAACTCCAATCTATTAGTGTGACACGCTTCCATCCGTATCCAATACATTGGTTGCAAACACTATAGAAGTCCACAAAGGAGCCTTTCACAGATAGTGACCAGTTGTGTGCACTGCAGTGTTCACTCTAGTCTGTGATATATATTTTTTTTTTGCTGAGTGCAGATCACGCTCCAGTTAGTTCTTAAACCACTGCTGGTTATAGTCTGCTGAACGTGTGTCACTGCCTCATCCTTGTCATTTTTCTATAATTGTTGCTGCTCCATTCTATTTCAAATAACTCAAATCTATTAGTGTGACGCGCTTCCATCCGTATCCAATACATTGGTTGCAAACACTATAGAAGTCCACAAAGGAGCCTTTCACAGATAGTGACCAGTTGTGTGCACTGCAGTGTTCACTCTAGTCTGTGATATATTTTTTTTTTGCTGAGTGCAGATCACGCTCCAGTTAGTTCTTAAACCACTGCTGGTTATAGTCTGCTGAACGTGTGTCACTGCCTCATCCTTGTCATTTTTCTATAATTGTTGCTGCTCCATTCTATTTAAAATAACTCCAATCTATTAGTGTGACGCGCTTCCATCCGTATCTAATACATTGGTTGCAAACACTATAGAAGTCCACAAAGGAGCCTTTCACAGATAGTGACCAGTTGTGTGCACTGCAGTGTTCACTCTAGTCTGTGATATATTTTTTTTTTGCTGAGTGCAGATCACGCTCCAGTTAGTTCTTAAACCACTGCTGGTTATAGTCTGCTGAACGTGTGTCACTGCCTCATCCTTGTCATTTTTCTATAATTGTTGCTGCTCCATTCTATTTCAAATAACTCAAATCTATTAGTGTGACGCGCTTCCATCCGTATACAATACATTGGAGGCAAACACTATAGAAGTACACAAAGGGGGCTTTCACAGCTAGTGAACAGTTGTCTGCAGTGTTCACTGCAGTCTCTGCGGAATAACAACACTTAGGCCTTTTAACTTTTCTGACTTTCTTATCAATCTACCAAGATGAAGAAGGCAGGGAGTAAGGCACGTGGTCGTGGCCGTGGAGTTTCAGCAGGGAGAGGACGTGGGGATTCTGTGGCTGCTGCCGCCCCCAGTGACACAGCATCCACCAGTTTTCCCCGTGAGCGTTCCTTTATGTGCAGTTTTGTAGGAGCTCGGCGTACCCCCCTGCTGCGGGAAGAACAAATTGAAGCCGTTGTTGGTTGGATGGCAGCCAATGCATCGACTTCAATTGCTTCCACCTCCTCTCAGGACCACAACACTGTTGAGCAACCATCTGTCTGTTCACCGCCTGTCAAATTGCCCAGGCAGTCAGAGAGTTCTGAACTGGAGCCAGCTGAGTCTCTGCTTCTGTTCTCAGAATCTGTTGGCTTGCAAACAGGGGCCCAGCCAAGCAGCATTCTGGAATGTGAAGAAGAGGGAGTATGCAGTGATGCGCAACAGCTGTGTCTCTCTGAATCAGAAGAGGCGGGTGAGCCAGTGCCGATGGTCAGCACACCGCAGAACGCATCTGATGATGATGAGACTCAGGTGCCAGTTTCTGTTGAGCATGGTGCTGGCCAGACCACCCAACAGCAGCAGGTGTTGGAAGAGGGTAGTGGAGATGATGAGGTCCAAGACCCACCAGGAAGGTGGTGGGAGCAGCTCTGAGGATGAGATTTTCCCAACGGTACAAACAGGAGGGAGAGGTAGGCTGCAGACTCGGTTGCCTCTAGCCTCCAGTTTGGCACCTGTTGGGAGCAGTTCTCTTCCAAAAGTCAAAATGGGCGCTCCCAGGACTTGCACTGCGTGGTCCTTTTTTGACAGACTTGCAGATGATATTTGCTATGTTAAATGCAAGCTGTGTAAGCAAAAAGTCAAAAGAGGTAAAAATTGCAGTAACCTCAATACCACAAATATGTGGAAACATGTGCGGACAAAGCACGTAGTTGAGTTACAAAGACACACTGGAGATGTAGGCCAACCTACAGCAGCACCTACATCTTCAGGTCGTGTTGGATCCTCTACCTCCAGCTCACACACAGCTGGTTCTGCTTCCTCACAGGATCGGCATGGAAGAACCTCGGTCACTGTTGTCCAGAGACAAAGTGTTATTCCACCCACAGCAGCAAGTTCCATGTCATCTTCACACTCCCAGGCCACAAAACAGCCATCGGTACCACAGGTATGGGATAAAAGACGGCCATACTCGGCAAACCATCCACGAGCACAGGCTCTGAATGCTGGCATTGCAAAACTCCTGTCCCTTGAAATGCTGTCATTCAGGCTGGTGGAGACTGACAGTTTCCGTAATTTAATGGCATTGGCAGTCCCACAATACAATGTGCCAAGCCGATTTTATTTCAGCAGGCAAGCCGTCCCTGGTCTGCAAAAACATGTCGAGGGAAACATTAAACATGCACTACTAAATGCCGTCTGTAGCAAGGTCCACCTGACCACCGATGCGTGGACCAGTACCCATGGCCAGGGACGATACCTTTCCCTCACTGCCCATTGGGTCAATGTTGTGGAGCCGGGTACAGATCTTGCGAGTGGCACTGTACGTGTTCTGCCAACTCCAAGGATTGCAGGAATCCAGTCTGTACACATTGACTCCTCCTTCTACTCCAGTTCCTCAGAATCATCGCTGCAGGAGCCGTCACGGTCTACCTCCACATGGACCCGTGAACGCTTACCTGTTGCGAACGATATGAGCACAGCCGTGGCCAAACGTCAACAGGCCGTCCTGAAATTAATTTCAATGGGGAATCGAAGCCACACAGCGCAGGAGGTCTGGAATGCCATCAAGCAGGAGAGCGACGTGTGGTTTTTGCCAGCGAATCTCCAGCCAGGCTTGGTAGTGTGTGACAATGGCCGAAATCTGGTGGCAGCTCTGGGCCTTGGCAACCTCACTCACATACCATGTCTGGCACATGTGCTCAACTTGGTCGTGCAGAGTTTTTTGAGGGACTATCCGGATCTTGCTGAACTGCTGCAGAAGGTCCGCCTAGAGTGCGCTCACTTGCGACGTTCCAGCATAGCCAGATCACGCATTGCTGCTCTGCAACGCAGATTTCGCCTTTCTGAACATCACATCATATGTGACGTACCCACCAGGTGGAATTCCACCTTACATATGTTGGAGCGGTTGTGTGAGCAACAGCCAGCAGTAATGGAGTATCAGCTGCATCAGGCGCAATCAACTCGCAATTTGCGCCGTTCACGCTTCACCACTACTGAGTGGGCCTCTATGAAGGACATCTGCCACGTTTTGCGTGCATTTGATGACTCAACGCGGATGGCGAGTGCAGATGATGCACTAGTCAGCATGACTGTCCCCCTTATCTGCCTGCTTCAAAAATCACTGCAAGCACTAAAGGATGAGGTTTTGGAAGTGGTGGAGGATGAGGAGTCACAAATTCACTCACCTTCTGGACAGTCAGCGCAACTTGGTTCCTCACAAAGGGCTGGGCAGGGCTCACTTTGTGAGGAAGATGAGGAGGAGTCAATGGAGGAGGAAGAAATCCCTACAGAGGGAGGTACACAACGCTCTAGTCAGTATGTAGAGCGAGGGTGGGGCGATGCAGAGCAGGCAGAGATGACGCCTCTTCCAGAGGACAGCGTTTGTTGGGCAGTTGGGAGTCTGCAGCACATGGTTGATTTCATGCTGCAGTGCCTGAGAAACGACCGCCGCATCGCCCACATTCTCACCACATCAGATTATTGGGTGTACACCCTCCTAGACCCTCGCTACCGGGACAACTTACAAAGCCTCATCACACCGTTGAACCGGGAGCGTAAAATGCGGGAGTACAAAGACAGACTGGTGCAATCCATAATATTCTCCATTCCAGCCGAGAGCGCTGCTGCTGCTACTGCTTTACAAAGAATCTCTGTGCGTCGAGGCAGTGGAGACACCTCTGCAACAAGAGGGAGCACAAGCAGCGCCTCTGCACAGGGCAAGAGCAGTATGTTACAAATGTGGCAAAGTTTTGTGTCAGCGCCACGAATGTCTACACCATCCGAGACGACCCCACTCACCATGAGGCAACGTTTACGTAAGATGGTGACAGACTACATGTCTTTCCCTCTCAGTGTACTCCCAGATGGCTCTTCCCCTTTCAAGTTTTGGGTCTCTAAGCTGGATACATGGCCAGAGCTTAGCCAGTATGCATTGGAGGTGCTGGCTTGCCCTGCTGCCAGTGTATTATCTGAGCGCGTCTTTAGTGCTGCAGGTGGTGTACTAACAGACCGTCGCATGCGACTATCCTCAGAGAATGTAGACCGGCTTACTTTTCTGAAAATGAACAAGGCATGGATCTCACCTGAATTTGCCTGCCCGTTTTCAGATTAAATAACTGTTTGCCAACGTTTTCCATGTCTCCTTTTATGTTCATCTTTCTACCACCTGAACTCTACTCCCTGGGCTACAACACTGCCAGTCACAGGGGAATGATCAGTTACAAAACAAAATGTTATCCCCAACAAATAGACTCAACGTAGGGTCACGGAGTTGCGCCGTACCAAAATTGTCACCTGACACATTTAAGTATTACAATTCTGGTCCCGGTGGCAAATCTTCCATCTCCCCAACTAACACTTCTATAGGAGAGGTGTTTTCCTCCTCCACCGAAGGCAAAGGTAATACTGACCACTGCACACATGTGTTATGCATAGTGAGACTGATAGTAGCCAAAGTTGTTGTCCATGGGCTCAGTCAGGTGGGGGCAATCAGCTCTCACATGTCAAGGTCCTTGGCACCGCCAACAGATTATGGGGCCCCTTTCGTTCCCCGACCCTTCCTGGGCGGCCCTCAGAGTCTCTGCTCGCCGAGCTGTGGGTGAAGGTTTGGTGAATTTAATTGGTAGCTTCCGGGTAGTCTCTCCCTGTATCTCCTTGGTAGGCCCATATCTTTCAATGAGGTCTACCATTTGGAGACCATCAGTAGGGGCTGCCTGTCCAACCCATGTTTGAAGGGTGTGGGGCAAAGTTCGCCCGAATTTATCAGTCACTATACGATCCAGCATATCGCGGGTGACAACACCTCAGGCTGAAAGCACTTTTCTATCAGGTGTATCAAGTCATAATACTGGGACCGAGCTGGCTCGGAAGGGGAAAACTTCCATTGTTGTACATGCTGGGCCAGGAAAAAAACATTTACCCCAAGACGTGCAAGTATCTCACCATTCACGCTCTCATAGTCCTCCTGTTGCTGGGGGGTAGGTCCCTATAGGCTTTAGCGGGTCCTGAAGTCAAAAACGGAGCCACGATCTCGGCCCACTGGTCCTGGGGCAGTCTCTCCCTTTTAGCCACGCCTTCAAACATCTCCAGCTACACCTCAACGTCATCTGATTGCTCCATCTTTCGGATCGCTGTACGCACCGCTTTCTGGACATCATGGCATCCCCGGGCAGCTCTTACTGTCTGCGGCGCTGTGATGTGCTGCATCAGTAAACTATTGGTTTCCTGTTGCTGTCGATTAAATATCTGCTGCTACATAGCCTGCTGCTGTATAGCCTGCTGCCGCTACATAGCCTGCTGTTGTATAGCCTGCTGCTGCTGCATAGCCTGCTGTTGCTGCTGTGTAGCCTGCTGTTGCTGTCACATGGCCTCCACTAGCATTTTTACTTTGTTCTCCATCTTCGGACAGTTATCCAGCCGGTTTTGGTGCACTTTCTAAAACCAGGACATTTACTGTCATGCATGAAAAACAGCCTGACCTCACTGCGTTGCCCGCATTCTCCACCAATTGTAGGGAACCGCTGTGGTAGGCAGGGCTGGGCCGCAGTAATGAGGCAAAGACACAGCCTTTTATTTCAAAGTTCAGTGATTTTAATCATGAGTTCAACAAAAAGTCCATATAACAAAATGAAAACAGAACATAAATCACTCCAGTTTGGAGAACCACTGGTCACAGACTCACCCTTGTTTGTGACGGGCTTAACTAAGCGGCTGCAGGTCAGCTGAGACCGCCAGGTCACATTCCGGGTGGTCTGTTACTCGCTTCCTGGTGCACACTGCCACACAGTAACAAAACAATGTTCCAGGCTTACTCCAGCCAAACTCCTTCCTTCCACACAACAACTACAACAACTCCTTGTTTTATAGGCCTACAAAACACCATCAGGTGACGTACACATCAGCTGACTAGATCACGTGACTATGACCTCATCACAGGTCGTAGTAATCATGGAAAATCATGAGCAAACTTCAGTCTGGTTGAAGAAATATATCTCCCATCTTGTCAAATCAATTGTCTACCACCTCTTCTATAATATTACGCAGGCGATTTCTGTAGAAATAATGCACTTGTAGAGTTTCAATAAAGTGAGAAAGGGGGCTAATTGAATTTTTCCATAATCTCCTTGGATGTCAGCCACCTACACTCTTTTAGGTGCATGAGATGGAATACTGTATGTACAGGTCCTTCTCAAAAAATTAGCATATAGTGCTAAATTTCATTATTTTCCATAATGTAATGATTACAATTAAACTTTCATATAGTTTAGATTCATTACACACCAACTGAAATTTGTCAGGTTTTTTATTGTTTTAATACTGATGATTTTGGCATACAACTCCTGATAACCCAAAAAACCTGTCTCAAAAAATTAGCATATCAAGAAAAGGTTCTCTAAACGACCTATTACCCTAATCTTCTGAATCAACTAATTAACTCTAAACACATGCAAAAGATTCCTGAGGCTTTTAAAAACTCCCTGCCTGGTTCATTACTCAAAACCCCCATCATGGGTAAGACTAGCGACCTGACTGATGTCAAGAAGGCCATCATTGACACCCTCAAGCAAGAGGGTAAGACCCAGAAAGAAATTTCTCAACAAATAGGCTGTTCCCAGAGTGCTGTATCAAGGCACCTCAATGGGAAGTCTGTTGGAAGGAAACAATGTTGCAGAAAACGCTGTACAACGAGGAGAGGTGACCGGACCCTGAGGAAGATTGTGGAGAAGGACCGATTCCAGACCTTGGGGGACCTGAGGAAGCAGTGGACTGAGTCTGGTGTAGAAACATCCAGAGCCACCGTGCACAGGCGTGTGCAGGAAATGGGCTACAGGTGCCGCATTCCCCAGGTAAAGCCACTTTTGAACCATAAACAGCGGCAGAAGCGCCTGACCTGGGCTACAGAGAAGCAGCACTGGACTGTTGCTAAGTGGTCCCAAGTACTTTTTTCTGATGAAAGCAAATTTTGCATGTCATTCGGAAATCAAGGTGCCAGAGTCTGGAGGAAGACTGGGGAGAAGGAAATGCCAAAATGCCTGAAGTCCAGTGTCAAGTACCCACAGTCAGTGATGGTGTGGGGTGCCATGTCAGCTGCTGGTGTTGGTCCACTGTGTTTCATCAAGGGCAGGGTCAATGCAGCTAGCTATCAGGAGATTTTGGAGCACTTCATGATTCCATCGGCTGAAATGCTTTATGGAGATGAAGATTTCATTTTTTAGCACGACCTGGCACCTGCTCACAGTGCCAAAACCACTGGTAAATGGTTTACTGACCATGGTATTACTGTGCTCAATTGGCCTGCCAACTCTCCTGACCTGAACCCCATAGAGAATCTGTGGGATATTGTGAAGAGAAAGTTGAGAGACGCAAGACCCAACACTCTGGATGAGCTTAAGGCCGCTATCGAAGCATCCTGGGCCTCCATAACACCTCAGCAGTGTCACAGGCTGATTGCCTCCGTGCCACGCCGCATTGAAGCAGTCATTTCTGCAAAAGGATTCCCGACCAAGTATTGAGTGCATAACTGAACATTATTATTTGATGTTTTTTTTGTTTGTTTTTAAAAAACACTTTTATTTTATTGGACGGTTGAAATATGTTAATTTTTTGAGACAGGTTTTTTGGGTTATCAGGAGTTGTATGCCAAAATCATCAGTATTAAAACAATAAAAGACCTGACAAATTTCAGTTGGTGTGTAATGAATCTAAAATATATGAAAGTTTAATTGTAATCATTACATTATGGAAAATAATGAAATTTAGCACTATATGCTAATTTTTTGAGAAGGACCTGTATACCTTTAGTATGCCACGTCTCAAAAACGCGGTCTGTCACTCCCACTGGGAATTCTGGGTGAGCCCATAAAGGCATGTGTTTAGATAACTGAGAAGACAACCCATGCGCTCGTCTGGTTGCCTTACAGGCAATTACTGTATCGCGTAGTAGCGCTGATCACTATGACCGGGAGTTTACAAATCACAGTGTCAACACATGAGGCCAAAATACAACCCTCTGTCAGTCCAGATTCCAGAAATACATCTGAGTAGGACTAAGTCCCCTTAAACCAATCTCTCCCCACTCTGATCAAGCACGAAAAGTTATAACTCCTAACGTTTGGCACGGCCAGGCCCCCATCTTTTACTGCACGCATAATTTTTCGTATTGCTATTCTGGGCCGTTTTCCCCTCAAGATGAATCTGGTCAATGCTTTTTTTATCCGTGAAACATCATCTTTACGTAACAGGATTGGAATAGTCTGAAGCGGGTATAATAGTCTTCCAAAAATAATCATCTTAAGAAGGTGACAACGGCCCAGAAGAGACAGGGGCAAATCATGCCACCGCTCCAATTGACATACAACCTTGTCCAATTAGGGTTCATAGTTAAGTTTGTATTGAGAACTAGAATCTCGTCCTATTTTGATTCACAGATTTGTTATAAATAAAGGTTTTAATTACTTCTGTCCCCCATCAGTAAGCACACCAAAGCTCACGAGGATTAGGCTTTAACAATTGAAAAATTTCACTCTTGTAGTCTTTGAAGCGAAACCACAGAATTAGTTAAAAAAATTTATCCAGTCTAATAGCCCTTTGAGATGGTCTTGGGGATGTGCCATATAAATGAGTATATCGTCTGCAAACAATGTGAGTTTGATCTGCCGACCCCCTACCTTTATACCGTCATATACTGTGTTATCCTCCACGTGTGTAACTAATGGCTCAAGGGCTATATCAAAGAGCAAAGGTGATAATGGACATCCCTGAGGAGTTCCCCTCTGTATTGTGAAAGTAGCCGAAAGGTGACCTGTGTTGTGTATTTGTGCCTGTGGGTTGGCGTAGACACCTGATAGGAAAGTCATAAACGTGCCTCTCATGGCAATTTTGTCCAGGACCATTGGCAACCAACTTCAGCTCACCCTATCAAATGCCTTATCGCCATCTAAGGATAGCATGACAGGACTCGATGTTGTCAGACAACGATATTTATCTACAACTGCTATTACTTTCCTAATGTTATTCATGGGCGATCTTGGTCTAACAAAGGCCACTTGTGATGGCCCTATCACCGTAGGAAGAATGCTACTCAAACGATCTGCCATGATCCTGGACAAAAGCTTGATATCCTGGTCAATGAGTGAGAATGGACGATAGGATCCAGCCAGATGTGAAGGTTTGTTGGGTTTTAGTAGCACCTTCATGTGTGCCATGTTTGAATGGATGGGCAACCCTCCTGTCTCCAATATATGATTGAAGGTGCCTACCAATGTGGACGGGATATCCTCACTCAATAATTTTAATAATTTGGCTGTAAACCCGTCAGGTCCTGGAGCTTTCCTGGATTTAAAGTCACTTATCGCCGCTGTCACTTCCGTCACCTCAATTGGTTTTTTTAAAAGGAGAAGCTGATAGTTTGTGAAGGATGGTAACCGTATTCCATCTAGAAAGGTCTGACCCTCCACACTATCCGTATGTTCCACCTTATATAAGTCTGAGTAGTATTCTTGTAGAATCGTGATTATGCTTCGAGGGTCTGTGTTCATGATCCCATGTTTATTCGTTAACGCAGTAATATGTTGATGACGAATGTGATTTCCCTTCGCTAGTCGTGCTAATAGTCTCCCTGATTTGCTACCATAACGATATACATCGGCTCTATAATTCATATTACTGCTTCTCTCACGTCGATATACCCATACGTGTAAGTCAGCCTTAGCCTGCTTACATCTATTTTTATCCTGTGTTGATGAAGTTGTCTTGTTTGCCGTGTAGCTATCGCGTAATATCCTGCTAGCCTGCGAGTAGTTTGTCGCTATCTTCTTTTTTAGCGTTGTCTGATAACCTATTAGTTTCACGCGCATTAATGCCTTCCCTGCTGCCCATAAAAGTTCCGGCCTATCCCTACTATCTCCATTATCACTTACATATTCCAAACACCATTGTTTCACCTGATGTCGAAACTTCTCATCCATTAACAAATAGGTAGGGAAGCGCCAAGTTTGGTCTGGCCCCATCTGAACCATATCTGGCAGGGTCACTGATACGGGCGCGTGGTCAGATATAGCTACGTTGTGCACATCTGCCTCTTCCACTCCCCTTACTAGCTCCTGTGATAGCAATATATTATCTCTTCTGGACCAAGAGTCATGTGGCGCCCAATAGAAGGAATATTCACTGCCATCTGGGTTCAGGTGTCTCCAAAATTCTACAAAGTTATTTGTGTCTAGCAAGGGTTATAAACGTGTGTCATGTGATCGCACATTCGTTCGCATCGACCTACAGTTCTTCACTGGTTCGATTCACCGTATTTAAGTCACGACCGGGGGTGGTTTTAATGCTCTCCTATCGGCCCGATATGCTTGGACACCTGGGAGAAATTCAGGAGCGTCTCCAAACTCCCCCCTCACATGTCAGAGCAGGAACCGGAAGAGGGAACGTGCTTGTTTTGTTGCTCATAGGTGGAGTTTTATGCAGTAAATGATTACTGCTGTCTTATTTTTTGCGTCCCTAGGGCAGAATAAGGCTGCGTAAAGTCACATTTTAGAGACACTCATATAATAGACACACGCTACCCTACCCGTCACACAAGGAAGGTATTGTTACAGGATAAAGCCTTGCGCAACCAGACATGCTTTTACCCTCTTCAACATTCTACAAGCCAAAAATGCATGATTGCAGCCGCAGCCTTTATTGACGTACAGTATAACATCGACATTACCCATCAGAGGCTGCCCACTGTCTACAACAGACATAGTATATACCTTTGCTATCCGTAGCCTTTGTTTCACCTCCACTTGCAGGCACCCACTTAAATTGTGACAATGTTTTTTTTTTTTAATTTTTTTTTTTTTTTAGCGTACACTATTGCGTCATCTCATCACTTTGATGAGTCCATGCTGGACATGTAATAAATGCTGTCCGAAATAACAATTTTCGTGAGTGAAATAATTGAAATCTGTGTGACTGTCACAGATTTCTTGTAATGATGATGATGAGTGACTATTACAAAATCCATTGTCTTCACTATGTTATGGTTTAACATAGCGTTCCTTACGCATCATTACTAAATACAAAAATGGACTTTTATTCATAAATTTACATCACTATATTTTGTAAAAATAATTTGGTGGTGTTGTTGTTCCATTTCTTGTCGCCATGTGCTTATATGCGTTTATATTTTAAGGGTGTTTATTTTTATTCTTGGAATTGAAATTCATCATTTTATTGTCCTAGTAAAACTTCATTTTTTATAGTTTTATACATTTGCAATGGCTACGTAACAAGGCAATAACTCGATATTTAAATTTAAAACCCTTCTTGACCCTGGGCTTCAACAACGCCAGTTGCTGATCAGAAGTGTTGGATGCACAGATCAAAACAATTGCTGATGTGTTTGTGGGGTTCAGTAACGCCTGCTGTTCCCCTGCTGGGTGTCTGGCAAAAATTTTTGCTGCTAGCTCCAAATTTAACTTCAAACATCTCATATTAGGCCTCTGCCTACACCCTCCTTGACCCTGGGCTCCAACACCGCCAGTTGTTGCTCGGAAGTTCTGTTAGCACAGTCAACACTTGCTCCTGTGTTACTGGGGTTCACTAATGTCAGCTGTTCCCTTGCTGTGTGTACGGCAAAAAGTCCTGCTGCCTCCACCCTGTTCTCTTCTCATCCCTGAATTATTTAAGAAATTAAATGAAATTAAATGGAAATTAAATTCAGGGAAATTAAATTCATAGAAAGAGGTTATACTTTACACTTTATGGGTTAATATGAAGAAGAATAATAGTTTAATAAGAACAATATGAGTAATGTTAACAAAAAGATGAATAGCAAGAAGTTTAAGAAGAAGATAAAGAAGGTGAAGATGAAGAATAATTTGATGACAAAGATGATGCTGCTGAAGATTATGAAGGAGAAATTGTGGCAAAAGTTAAAAAGGTGAAGAGCATGGAAGTTTTGAAACATACATATTTGCCAAAATAGAAAAAAGGTTAACAACATTGTCAATTTCTTCGTCAATCCGAACGTATTTTAAAAAAATATATATTAATGCTATTCCATTGGATTGGGTTAAACATCTATGCCTTTAATGTCTCCTCAACCTCCCCCAATACATTCTACATTACTCTTTGTTGTTTTCCTTCATGTACAATTATCCAACAAGGCAAGAATGGGTTTTTTTTAATTCCGATATTTTGTTCCCATAGACTTACATTGGATTTCCGGTATCAGTATCGGGTATCGCCGATATTTTGTGTGTATCGGCGATACCATTCCGATCCGATACTTTTGGATATCGGAAATTATCGCTCAACTCTACCAGTCAATAACCGGGTTATGCCGTTGCAACCAAGGAAACCCTAACACCAGACCAGCAGGGAGGTTATCCAAAACAAAGCATGACATGTGCTCCTGGTGCAGGGCCCCCACCCTGAGGGTGAATTCTTGAGAAATGAAATGGAGACCATCCATTGTGAGAGGTGTAGAGTCAATAGCCACAAGTTTTAAGGGAGTCTCCAACCTAACTGTCCCTAATCTACAGCGGGCCACCAGTTTAGAGTTAATCAGGTTCAGGGATGACCCACAGTCTGCAAAAGCCGAAGTATGGACAAAGCAGTTCTCAACACCAAGTTCCACCTTTAACAGTATCTTTGAAAATGAAGTAAAAGGTACCTGAGAGTCTGAGTGACCTCCACGATGATCACCCAGACTCAGCCGCTTGTTAGTGGATGGACAAGAGGGGCAGTCCCTTTTCCAATATCCGGGATCTCCGCAGTAAAAACACAGCTTTTCATCATGCCGCCGTTTCCTCTCTTTTTCCTGGAAGTCGGTGGCTCCCACCTCCATAGATTCAGACTGAAGCAAAACATCCGGGTTAGCAGGGAACAACGGAATCCCCCGTTGCGTAGGCCCTCTCCCGTAGCCTCCGATCCATACGGATAGCCTGAGTCATAGCCTCCTCCAAAGAGCTGGGAGGTGGATGGATAGCCAGAGCGTCCTTCAAACAATCCGACAGTCCCTTCCCGAATAGACATCTCAGTGCGGAGTTATTCCAAGATACCTTAGTGGACCATCGACGGAACTCGGAGCTGTACCATTCTACTGAGTGCTTCCTCAGAACCAGACCCATAATGGAGTCCTCTGCCACCCTAACACGGTCCGGTTTGTCATAGATAAGTCCTAGGGCCTCAAAGAACCTATCTACCGAGCTCCGTTCAGGAGCGGTAGGGGGCAGCGAGAAAGCCCAGGATTGGGGATAAGTAAGGAGATAATAATCCCTACCCGCTGAGTCTCATCCCCAGATGATCGGGGTCTAAGAGAAAACCATAATTTACAACTCTCCCTGAATATGCGATACTGATCTTTTTTTTGCCAGAAATCGTGTCAGGAAGTTTAACTGTAGGTTCAGGGAGTGCAAAACAACATCTACAGAGTCATCAGGTAGACTAACAATATGAGAAGCGTTTCCCTGCACAGTCTTAATATTCTCAGTAAGTTTTTTCTGTAAGTGGGTATGAGACGTAACAAGGGACTGATGTCTCCCAGAAAAATCCTGCACCATTTGCATCAAACTGGACACTTGATCCGCCAAGTTATGCAGCGGATCCATGACCAGGGGAAAAAAAATTGCAAACTCCCGTTTAAATATCAGGTTAGTGATAATATAAAGCAGCTGAAATGCAGGCCAGTGTGCTCAGGACAAGCCTGCACTGCAGCAGCCAAAACCACCACCAAGTGGCAGCAAAAACATCCAAAGCTGTGTTAGGAATAATCAGTCATACAAGAGCCAGAGGTCTCAGCAAGCCCATGGTCAGAAACAAGCCAATAGGTCAAAACCAGATGGGAGCTTTCAGACTACTGCTGTGTAGTGCAACCTTCCCCAGAGGGAGCTAGGGAGGGACGTGAGACTGACTACACAGAGAAGCTATACAAATCAGAAGCACAGGCACCACCAAGTGGTGGGAGCGTGGTCAGGCAAGCTGAGTCAAAACCGTACAGAGGCAGAAGTACCAGAAGGAGCAGCAATACACGTAGTCAGTATACCAAGCTGAGGGTCAAATAGCAAGACAGAGAACGTAGCAGCAGAGACGGATACCAAGAGACGAGGTCAGAGTCAGTCTGGATCATACACGAGTAAACAAGTCAAAGGCAGGAGGATCACCAGGTAACAGGGGTCAGAGGCTCTAAACTGGAAGCTTGAGCTATCACTAACACTGGTAAGCCGGCTGTGACGGACTGAAATAGCCCAGCCCGCTCCAGAACGAGGCCGAGGAAATTAACCCCCGCATGACCAGTCCTGAGAGAGGACAGCAGCGCTCAAACTCCGGACTGGACCATGACATAATCCGCGTCTGAGGATTAATAGTTTTCAACCTGGATGGTGTTAAGATGCGATCGCCCAGGCTGAGTACCACTGATGAATGGTCTGCTGCAGCATCAGTGAGCAGCAGTGACATCAATGAGGCTACCGTGGATCACTGAGGCTGTGTTCCCAGCCAGGCCAATGAACTGCGGTGACCTTACTTCGGTGAGATGACCGTTAGCACAGTGAGAAAAAGTCTCATGATGCAGAGGTGAGTTCACCGCAGTTCAAATTCACCGCAGTGAAATTCTCCTGGTGAACTGAAGTGAACTCACTTTTGCACCGTAAGACTTTTTGTTATGGTGCTGAGGTCACAGCAGTTCAGCCTGGCTGGGAATGCAGCCTCAGTGACCGTAGGTATCTTCTATGAGGTCACCGCTAGTCATTGCTGCACTCACATCAGAATAACATCTGTGGTTCTCTGCCTGGAAGGCTGCATCTTGGCACCTTCCAGGTTGAAAACTATTAAGCCCCTGTCATGAATTACGGTGTAGGACAGGACGATGGACAGATGAGGGATATTGCTGTTTTTTATTTTTGTTTTATTACAGGAGATGAAGGATTCAATAGAATGGGCATTAGGTTAGTATAACTGTGTTTGCTATTTTTAAATAAAAAAGGAATAGTGTGTTTTGCTTTTATTTCAAATAAAACACTTTATTCTTGCTATGTGTTTACAATATAACTATAGTATTAGTAATGGTGAGGCGTATTATAGATGCCTCTCCGTTACTAATCCGTTGGCGTGATGTCACCAGACAATATAAAGGTGACATCAACCCCACAAATATAAACTCCACTCGCCACCGCTACTGGGCAAGTGGGAAGAGCCTGGCAAAGCACCAGAATTGGTGCATCTAATACATGTACCTTTTCTGGGTGGCTACGGTCTGCTATTTATAGGCTGGAGGGGCCAATAACCATGGCCCCTTACCTGCCTGAGAATACCAGCCACCAGTTGGTTGCTTTAGCGAGGCTAGTTATCAAAAATGGAGGGACCTGAATCTTTTTTTTTAATTACTTATTTAAATAATTAAAAACAGCGTGGGGACCCCTCTATTCTTGATAACCAGCCTTGCTAATGCTGTCAGCTGAAGTTTGCAGACCGCAGCTGTCAGTTTTGCCTGGCTGGTTATCAAAAATACAAGAGAACCTATGCCGTTTTTTTTTTAATTATTTATTTAGAATGGAAAGCAGGGGCCGGCTGATGAATACTCCCATCAGCTGCAGCCTGCTCTCGCTGTTATTAGCTGCAGCATGAGTAGGCCAAAGGGAGCAGTAATCCCATCAGCTGATGCCAGTGACTGGAGGTAAACTTTTTAGCTCCGATCACAGTTGAGGGCTTGTGATGTCTTTTGACAGGATGGGAACCATGGCTGTCGGACCGGCGATAATGATTTTTCCGCCAATCAGAAGCAGTGTTTGCTGCGCTGTCATGCACATGACATGCACAAACACAGGGATCACAATGGATTAGTCACAAAAATATATTGATATTATTTGAACACACATCACTACAAATATTAAAACCAATTAAAAACATACCAAACACAATAAGCACATGATAAGGCAAAATAATCTTACCCCTCCTTTCTCTATATCAAACGATAAAGTCTCATAAAGTGCTCATCAATTTTAATGGATATGTTGATCGTACGTGATCAAGCATTTCTGGTAAAACTTATAGAGGACATCAAGACCTGTGAAAACAAGCTGACTACCTTTGATGCTGACACTTTGGTTACCCATTTAAACAACAGCTCAAAACTATCATAGACAAAGTTGAGAAAGAGATCATTGGTGGAAAGAAACAGAAATTCCAGAGGGATAAACTTGACTTTGCAAACAAATGTGCCTGCAGGTGGGCCCATCGTGGGAACAAACTGCCGGTAACGCTGAACCTAGGAATTTAACTGACATTAGTACACAGTATGAAATTTCCTCAAGTGATTTTTTATCCTCGGACCCAAATGACACAGAAGGAGCCATAGGAGGGGCAGATGGAAGAATCGAGTTAATAACAACAAAAAGAGGACAAGGGATTACAGGAAAAGTTCACCGACCTACAAACGGGCAACCATGTACAATAGGAAACAGTAACAGCATCTCCAACACAGCTAACACAGCAATCTGTGAGTAACACTGATACTCTTCATATTTTCAGTTTATCATATTGTCTCCTTTCTGATGCTGAAGTATCTGTACTACAATGTGGCCTATCCTTTTCCCTATGAATATACTTAACAAATTTACCCTGGTGAAAGATGTCTTTCTTTTCTGTCGACAGCTAAAGTTCAAACTCCTGTCTCACTAACCTTCCATTATTAATAATTTTCCCGATAATGAAAGACATGCATTCCGTGATCTTGTGGCTCTCTAACAAGACAAAGATCTTCCAGATGCAAGACGAAGGATTACAGGAACACTGTCCTCACAGGCTATTCCCTCCTTTTCCCCTTTTCCTGGTGATCCAGATTTTCTTTGGCAATGTGTGTCGGGATATCCAGAAATTGAGACTCAACAATTTAGGACAGAACAAATTAAACTTGGAAGAAAAAATGGCCCTTTACAAACTACAAAACAGCCAGGATTTCTTAATTCGAGAGGCTGACAAGGGAGGTAATATTGTGCTTTGGCCTAACTCCTTATATATCATGGAAGCTAGGCGCCAGCTGCAGACCACTTCTTGCTATCGTATCCTACCCTCTGACCTGAATTTTTTTTTTAATGGACACCTTGATCCGACAAGCTGCACGGAACAATATTTTGAACAACAAAGAGGTGGATTTCCTCACTACTCACCATCAGGTTGTACCTACCTTCTATCTTCTGCCCAAAGTCCATAAGTCTCTATTGGACCCCCCAGGTAGGCACATTGTTTCTGGGATTGAGGTGCTCTTTGACTGTCCTTGTATTTACTTGGACTTTTTTCTTCAACCTTTGGCATCCTCTCTATGCTCATACATTAGGGACTCTACGCATCTTATTCAACATCTTGACAGACTTTTTATCTCTAAGCCTGGCAATGCATGAGGAACAAATGGAAGATCTAAAGAATCCAACAACACCACATCCATTTCCCAGGAAGTTATGTACTTTGGGAATTGTCCAATCCAAGATGTCATTAAGGACTATAACCAAAGGAAAATCTGGATCACTTTCTCCTCAAACCCTCCCTATCTCTTTTTTCTGACTAGTTTTTTGGACCTGTGTACTCTGCATTACAGATTATTCTGTTAATGAACTTGAATAGCACTGAATTATCTGACTGAAAGGTTGATCCTGTGCTGCATTTAATATGGGCCTTTCATTACTTACCCTAGCTGAACCTTGGGGGCATTCCTCCTTTCTTCCCCATGGAATGTTCGAGGTTCATTTACTAATTCTATGCTTTTGATATTGCGATTGCCTCACTCTACCATAACGCTCATGTACTCCTTTCCTTCTATTCCTGTACCTTGGCACTGGCTTGCCTCATCTTTAACCTTGTAATTAAGGCTATTTAATAAATGTTTCATTAGTGAGACTGAGAATCCGCTTTTTGCTGCTGTATTACATATTGTCTTGCTTTGGCACGTATCTTTTGTATTACCATTATCAAGCTTCCCAAATATACATTCTCAAGTCTGAAATTTCCTTCTTTATTTTTATTTTTTATGTCTATTTTTATATTTATTTTTTTTCTATATCTATTTTATTTTTATTTCAACTTTTTTATGTTTATTTTTATGTTTTAGAATTGTTTTTGCCATTTCATGAAACAGATAATCATTTTTCTTTTACATATATTTCTTTTCTTATTTGATATCGCTTCCCAAAACATGCTTCACAACATATTCAACAGTTTCCTTGATTTTTATTTTTCTAACCTACATTCCATCTTATACAAAACATACTCGCAGATGAACTGGATTCTATCTGTTGTAGACAATGGTCTCTTTCGTGCATTTTGCAATTAAAAACCCAAGCTCCACCTCCTGTAATCACACTACCTCCACCTCATCGTGCATTCTACTTTTAGCAAGTGCTTTCGGGGTAAGACAATCTGCACAAGCACCATCATGACCTGTTGATCTGTTACTTAGCTACGCTATCTGCTTCTGCTGCACTCAGCTTTGGTCTTCCCACGCATGCGCTATACTGATGCTTCCATGGTAATAACCACTATACATAGTAGCATAATGTTACTTCTGGTCTGACATGAGCAATGCATCCAAGTAAGTTACTCGGCTATATCTTATTAAAAGTTTAGTACGAACGGTATTTATATCTGACCCACGCCACTGCATCTACAGTCCCTGAAGAAGCCAGCAGTCTCTGGCGACATGTGTTGTGCAAATCTTTGTACTGCCCTCTCCTATTCTCCACCGCTCTGATGTAAAGGGTCCTCCAGCATACAGGGTTCTCTTTCTAGCTACAGGCTTGTTTCATACATCACAGGTTGTATTATTACTTCCATTTTCTATTAGGACGTTCCTCATTCATGGAATCTCTCTGTCCTATGATATTTGCTTATTTTTGCTGCATTGCCTGTTCTTTGTTAAAGAGTTTCCCAGGTTAGTGACTTGCAATCACACCCATATCAGAGTGTTTGTGTATTGTACTACCTCACTAGGTATCATGCTTAGTATTGAAGTGCTCTGTGTGAGGCATTATCTTCTGATATAGAGAAAGGAGGGATAGGTTTTTTTGCCCATTGGAGACAGAGATGAAAATGCATCTAAAGTGATGCTGAATATGATAGCACTATATAAGCAAAACATAATAAAATAAATAAAGTGTCACATGGTCTGTCAATATATACACAACTTTTCTGAAAGGTGGCATAGGCTTCAACAACCTAAAAAAGCCTTTACTTATACACAAAAAAATTAAGTTTGAGTTTGATAAAAGACACGTGGGAGACTCTTCAAATCGTTGGAGGAACATGCTGCTGTCAGATGAAACAAAAAATTGAACTTTTTGGCCAGCAAGTTAAATCTATATCTGGCGCCAAACCAACACAGCTCATCACACCAAGAACACCATGGCCACAGCGAAATGTAGTGGTAGCAGCATCATGCTATAAGGATATATTTTGGCAGCAGGGACAGGGAAAATGGTCCTAGTCAAGATGAAGATGGATTGTGCGAAATACAGGGATATTAATGAGCAAAACCTGTTTCAGTCTGCAAGTGATTTGAGATTGGGACTGAGGTTCACCTTACAACAAGGCAATGGCCCAAAGCATACTGCTAAAGAAATACTTGAGTGGTTTAAGGGGAAAGGTGTAAATGTTTTAGAGTGGCCTATTCAAAGTCCAGACCTCAGTCCTATTGAGAATCTGCGGTAAGACTTGAAGATTGCTGTTCACCAAAGGAAAGCATCTAGCTTGAAGGATCTGGAGCAATTTTGCCTTGAGGAATGGGCACAAATCCCAGTGTCAAGATGTGGAAAGCTCATAGAGACTTATCCAATGGACTTGCAATGTAATTTCTGGAAAAGGAGGCTCTATAAACTACTGACTTAAGGTGGGTGAATAGTTATGCACACTGAAGTTTTCAGTTATTTTATCCTATTGTTTGTTTCACTTTATAAAGAAAACCAAATGTTCGGAGCAGAGTTGGGCGAACCCGATCAGTAAAGTTTAGCATCTGTACCAAACACCTACTGTTCGCGCAAGAACATCGAACACTGACTTCACCAGAAAGTCAGGGTTACTGTTCGGGTTCAGCCCCCCCAAACACCGGGTATTTGTCGTGCTGTCATGTTCATGGCAAAGCAAAATAGAGGGCACCACTACTATTAATAGGATCACCCATAGCATGTCAGGAAAGGGCACTAAGAGTAAGAGGATAGGAGACATGCACAAACACAAGGATCACAAAGGATAAGTCATAAAAACATATTGATTTTATTTGAACACATACCACTACAAATATTAAAACCAATTAAAAGCCAACCAAACACAATAAGCCAATGGGGCTCACAATCTAAGTTCCCTATCAGTATGTCTTTGGGATGTGGGAGGAAACCGGAGAACCCAGTGGAAACTCACACAAACACGGGAAGTACATACAAACTTCTTGCAGATGTTGTTCTTGGTGGAATTTGCACCCAGGAATCCAACGCTACAAGGCTGCAGTGCTATCCACTGGGTAACTGTCCTGCCCACCATTGAGCCACCATGCTGAGCCACTTAAATAGCACACAGGTGGACTTCCTTCACTAAGCATTCTTTTCTTGTCCTAATGAAGAAGTCTGTAGTACTTCAAAATGCGTTGACTAAATAAAGAAAAATCACTTGTACGTTCAGTCTAGATTTGAATTTATTACATGGGATGCAAGCAGTGCAGATTTCCGCAAAATCCTCCTTACCTGTGTAAAATATCACTTCCGCAATTTTTGAGCATCAAGCTTTGATCACTATTTGTTAAGAGGGGAAATCATACTTAGGTACCTTTTTTTTCTGGAGTGTGGTCATCTTTTCTATAGTTCACTCACTACACAGAGCTCTAATCATTCATTGGCACTTTGATTGACAATGTTACTTTAGAGCGCAGGCTGTTATTGAAAGCACCAAGGAGTGATTATAACCATGCTTACTATGTAATGTGCGATGACTGGAACCACTCTCTGTACCGCTCCAATGACTGGAAGTGAGCAGCTACAAGGAGGATATAACTTCATTTTCTCCCAGGACTTGCACTTCTAGTAAGCTGGTTATACACAGTTTAAATGCTATTTACCTGCTGATTACCACCAAGTCAGCATTTCTGGACATAACAAGTTCTTTTTAATGTTTCATATCTTCAGCAAGTGCTTGGTGTAATTTATAATTGAGTATGTTGTTTCACTGCACAATTGAAAGTCTTCCATCTTAACCTGCCTTGCACCAATACATAACGTGACGCATCTAGTATTCACAACACAATTTATGTTGATGAAATAATTCATCTTCACAAGAAAATGATTATGAAGACTTGGAAATTAGGCATGTAAAACCTCTCCACGATTACATTATAATTAAGTACAATTAAAAATATAAAGGGCATGTCCATAGGGATGGTCTAAAAGTTCCCTAATCACTTGTGTAAAGAAATATTTAATTACATTAATTTCCCCAGTCATCTACTGCTATCTTTACTTTTCAGAACAGAAAAAAAATATTTAGGCTTAACTTGGACTAGGTATTTTACAAGGAATGCGGGTGTAGATGTTAATAATGTCTTATAATCGCTAATTATATTAATCTACTGAAATATCAATATGATATGAGATGGTATTAGACATTGAAATGAATGGGCTTAGGCTGCAGTACCACATAGATCACAGGCAAGAATAAGGATTTTTTTGTAGGAAAAAAATGAATTTTTCTCTGGTAAATGTAGAAAATCTATTTTACTGTGATTCACTGTTTACTTTGAACCATCTATAGCTTATTGATGTAGGACAAGAATAAAATTGTTGGAGCGACCTGATAAAGCAAAATCAAAAATAAGCTACTTTGGGTTTATATTTTTAAAATTAATAACAGGACACAGATAAAATTCATCCAAGAAAAAATAAAGCATTAAAGGGTTTGTTCATGAGTATATAATCTTTTTGCTATGAGACTAAAAGCTTACAGGCAGATAGTTGCTAACAGATGCCACTACATTCCTGTTCTATATGGTGCTGTCTCACTCCTGTCATTTTGATATAGGAAAGATGTGTATCTTCGTACCGTGTTAGCCAGTAGATAGAAGGTATCAACCACTAAGGACTCTCAATTCTAAATATTTTTCGATCTACTGGCTAACACGGTACGAAGATACACATCTTTCCTATATCAGCATTTTCAGAGTAATTTTCAGGTTTTCAGGATGTTTTTGGAACAGACCAACTCCAAATCCACCTTATGAAGAGGTAAAAGCCTTGAACTGTACATTGTTCCCAGTGATGATGACCTTAAATCAGATCTTTACATTTTACTGGGCCTGGAATTTGGTTTATTTTTTCTGAGATTTTTTTCAGAGGGATAGTCATTGATCTTGATCATGGTGCTATAAGAAAAGTTGTGTGAAACTCATCAATGTTTTACATTTGAGTAGTCATGGCCGAGTGGTTAAGGCGATGGACTTGAAATCTAAACCTTGCCGTTGATTTATATTATAAATATGGAACTCTTCAAAGTGAAAAACCCCTGAAGATTGATATGTTTATTTCAGTTAACCTCTGGACTTTTTTGGAAATGTGATGCGGGTAAAAGACGCCCAAAAGTCTGATCATATGAACAGCAAGTGCTTTTTACATGGAAATACATTTGTTCAATCTTTTCAGCATTTTCAGTGTAATTTTCAGGTTTTCAGGATGTTTTTGGAACAGACCCACTCCAAATCCACCTTTTGAAGAGCTAAAAGCCTTGAACTGTACATTGTTCCCAGTGATGATGTCCTTAAATCAGATCTTTACATTTTACTGGGGCCTGGAATTTGGTTTCTTTTTTCTGAGATTTTTTTCAGAGGGATAGTCACTGATCTTGATCATGGTGCTATAAGAAAAGTTGTGTGAAACTCATCAATGTTTTACATTTGAGTAGTCATGGCCGAGTGGTTAAGGTGATGGACTTGAAATCCATTGGGGTTTCCCCACGCAGGTTCAAATCCTGCTGACTACGTATGTGTTCTTGTATGTTTTTGACTGTTTACGTGAGTAAATCAATTCGCACATTTCCTAGTTTATCGACAATGACAGTGAGGAGATTTCTGGACCGAGTTTCTATAACCAGACTGACTTGATTTTTGGATGTTCTTTCCATAAGCCGATCTGGCACTACATCACAAATGTGTCATGCTGCTAACCAAAAGAAGCACCGCTGGTTCCTTCAGGTAAGTGGTGCTTCTCCTGCGGCCTCAGACCACTATCATGGCTGATGGACTGAGACATGCACTTTGATTTTCAACAACCTTGAATTATGTCTCGGATGAAACCTTTTAACACACAATGAAAAATTTTTAGCGACTTCTGGATGAACAGCTTTCTAACAGTATAAGTTTTGCAATTAATTTTCTTCTTACCCTTTATCCAAGAAACAGATCCAGCACTCTATTTACTAGCCACTTTTCGTCAACATTTAAAACTGTCCTTGTTGAGATATCGTGGAACTCTTGGCACACTTGTGGTATAAAAGATTAGGAGATAATAATTTACCATTGTGTATTAATTGTAGATTTGAACTACAGCTTTAGATCTGGTTTTCACCATCTTTCGTGAGTCCACATGTGCTTTTGAGCACAAGAAGCTGTGGCCAGGCTTTCTCTTGTGTGTGGTTCCATTATATAATGGTTAGCACTCTGGACTATGAATCCAGAGATCTGAGTTCAAATCTCAGTGGAATCTGAGTGGTTATTTGTATATAAGTTTTAGTTCTTCCACTTACACTGACTTCTCCTATGCCCAATGTTTAACATGAAAAGAGAAAGTTGAAATCCACATACTGAAAGCCAAAGAAGATTTCAATGATCCATGGAATGATCATTTTGAGGCCTATGACCAAAGCTACCTATGAATTATGAATAATGAAACATAAAATTGACTTTAGGAAACAAAACTCATACCAAATGTGTCACACAAGGCAACCATACTCTATGATTTGTGTCAATGTTCACATAAGGGTGAGTTTCCACGGTCAGGAAACGCTGCGTGTTTGGCGCTGTGCGCTGGCGCAGCGCCAAACACGCAGCGTCCAGATGTTACAGCATAGTGGAGGGGATTTCAAGAAATCCCGTCTCCACTATGCGTAACAATACGCAGGTGGCAGACCTGCGTAAACGGACATGCGGCGCGTCTTTTTAGACCGCAGCATGTCCTCGCGTATTGCGGCGACGGTGCGTCGCCGCAACATAATTAACACAGGGCTATGTAGCCCTGCGTTCTTTCCGGAGGTGTTCCGGAGGTGTCCTGAACACCTCCGGAAAGATCGCGCGTCATAAAGGGGGCGGGGCTTAGACGGAGCGGAATTTCCGCTCCGTCCAAAGCGCTATGGTTCCGGACCGTGGAACCATAGCCTAACACTTTTTCCTGGTTTGTGAAACTGACAATGATTTCAAGCTGGAATGGCTTCAGGAAATGATGGCGTTTATTTCCTGAGTCATCTTTTCTTTTGTTTTTCAGCATTTCCTAAAGCGGTTTGTAAACATTTTTGGTGTTGTTTTTCTAAGAACTGTTTTGGGCATCTTTTGAGTCTGTTTTTGTGTCTTTTCTTTATAGCTCACAAAAGGCACCAAAAGTCACTTAGGAACCTTTAAGGAGTCTTTCTAACCTTGCCGTTGATTTATATTATAAATATGGAACTCTTCTAAGTGAAAAACCCCTGAAGATTGATATGTTTATTTCAGTTAACCTCTGGACTTTTTTGCAAATGTGATGCGGGTAAAAGACGCCCAAAAGTCTGATCATATGAACAGCAAGTGCTTTTTACATGGAAATACATATGTTCAATCTTTTCAGCATTTTCAGAGTAATTTTCAGGTTTTCAGGATGTTTTTGGAACAGACCCACTCCAAATCCACCTTATGAAGAGGTAAAAGCCTTGACCTGTACATTGTTCCCAGTGATGATGACCTTAAATCAAATCTTTACATTTTACTGGGGCCTGGAATTTGGTTTCTTTTTTCTGAGATTTTTTTCAGAGGGATAGTCACTGATCTTGATCATGGTGCTATAAGAAAGGTTGTGTGAAACTCATCAATGTTTTACATTTGAGTAGTCATGGCCGAGTGGTTAAGGCGATGGACTTGAAATCCATTGGGGTTTCCCCGCGCAGGTTCAAATCCTGCTGACTACGTATGTGTTCTCGTATCTTTTTGACTTTTTACGTGAGTAAAATCAATTCGCACAATTCCTAGTTTATCGACCATGACAGTGATGAGATTTCTGGACCGAGTTTCTATAACCAGATTGACTTGATTTTTTGATGTTCTTTCCATAAGCCGATCTGGCACTGCATCACAAATGTGTCATGCTGCTAACCAAAAGAAGCACCGCTGGTGCCACCAGGTAAGTGGTGCTTCTCCTGCGGCCACAGACCACTATCATGGCTGATGGACTGAGACATGCACTTTGATTTGCAACAACCTTGAATTATGTCTCGGATGAAACCCTTTAACACAATGAAAAATTTTTAGCGACTTCTGGATGAACAGCTTTCTAACAGTATAAGTTTTGCAATTAATTTTCTTCTTTCTCTTTATCCAAGAAACAGAACCAGCACTCTATTTACTAGCCACTTTTCATCAACATTAAAAAATGTCCTTGTTGAGATATCGTGGAACTCTTGGCACACTTGTGGTATAAAAGATTAGGAGATAATAATTTACCATTGTGTATTAATTGTAGATTTGCACTACAGCTTTAGATCTGGTTTTCACCATCTTTCGTGAGTTCACATGTGCTTTTGAGCACAAGAAGCTGTGGCCAGGATTTTTCTTGTGAGTGGTTCCATGGTGTAATGGTTAGCACTCTGGACTCTGAATCCAGCGATCTGAGTTCAAATCTCAGTGGAATCTGAGCGGTTATTTGTTTATAAGTTTTAATTCTTCCACTTACACTGACTTCTCCTATGCCCAATGTTTAACATGAAAAGAGAAAGTTGAAATCCACATACTGAAAGCCAAAGAAGATTTCAATGATCCATGGAATGATCATTTTGAGGCCTATGACCAAAGCTACCTATGAATTATGAATAATGAAACATAAAATTGACTTTAGGAAACAAAACTCATACCAACTGTGTCACACAAGGCAACCATACTCTATGATTTGTGTCAATGTTCGCATAACACTTTTTCCTGGTGGGTGAAACTGACAATGATTTGAAGCTGGAATGGCTTCAGGAAATGATGGCGTTTATTTCCTGAGTCATCTTTTCTTGTGTTTTTCAGCATTTCCTAAAGCGGTTTGTAAACATTTTTGGTGTTGTTTTTCTAAGAACTGTTTTGGGCATCTTATGAGTCTGTTTTTGTGTCTTTTCTTTATAGCTCACAAAAGGCACCAAAAGTCACTTAGGAACCTTTAAGGAGTCTTTCTAACCTTGCCGTTGATTTATATTATAAATATGGAACTCTTCTAAGTGAAAAACCCCTGAAGATTGATATGTTTATTTCAGTTAACCTCTGGACTTTTTTGCAAATGTGATGCGGGTAAAAGACGCCCAAAAGTCTGATCATATGAACAGCAAGTGCTTTTTACATGGAAATACATATGTTCAATCTTTTCAGCATTTTCAGAGTAATTTTCAGGTTTTCAGGATGTTTTTGGAACAGACCCACTCCAAATCCACCTTATGAAGAGGTAAAAGCCTTGACCTGTATATTGTTCCCAGTGATGATGACCTTAAATCAGATCTTTACATTTTACTGGGGCCTGGAATTTGGTTTCATTTTTCTGAGATTTTTTTCAAAGGGATAGTCACTGATCTTGATCATGGTGCTATAAGAAAAGTTGTGTGAAACTCATCAATGTTTTACATTTGAGTAGTCATGGCCGAGTGGTTAAGGCGATGAACTTGAAATTCATTGGGGTTTCCCCGCGCAGGTTCAAATACTGCTGACTACGTATGTGTTCTCATATCTTTTTGACTGTTTACGTGAGTAAAATCAATTCTCACAATTCCTAGTTTATCAACCATGACAGTGATGAGATTTCTGGACCGAGTTTCTATAACCAGACTGACTTGATTTTTTGATGTTCTTTCCATAAGCCGATCTGGCACTGCATCACAAATGTGTCATGCTGCTAACCAATAGAAGCACCGCTGGTGCCACCAGGTAAGTGGTGCTTCTCCTGCGGCCACAGACCACTATCATGGCTGATGGACTGAGACATGCACTTTGATTTGCAACAACCTTGAATTATGTCTCAGATGAAACCTTTTAACACAATAAAAAATTTTTAGCGACTTCTGGATGAACAGCTTTCTAACAGTATAAGTTTTGCAATTAATTTTCTTCTTTCCCTTTATCCAAGAAACAGATCCAGCACTCTATTTACTAGCCACTAGTGTTGAGCGATACGAAACTGCAAATATCGGGTATCGGCCGATATTAGCTGTATCGGGCTTTCGATTCCGAGTACCAATATTTTCGTCATATCGGATACCGGAATCGGGATTGTCACTGTCACTGTCAGTGTCCGTCGGTCGGGTCTGTCACTGTCAGTGTCCGTCGGTCGAGTCTGTCAGGATTCAGCGGCACTTACCTGGCAGAAGATCTCCGGCGGTCACGGCCTGGACTGCTTCATGGCCGCCATCATCTTTCCCCGGCGGTCACATGCAGTTTCTCGCGATAACTGCAGTGACTGCTGGGTAATCCCGGCCGTAAAGCAGTCAGTCCGATGACGTCACCGCCGGGGAAGCAGGTAATCAGCTGTGCTGCGTCGCGATGACAGACTCTGCCTGTCATTGCGATGTAGCAGAGCTGGATCGTCGTGGGACAGTCGTTACTATGGACTGCGTCGGACAGGTGGTATACTGTTGGGTTTTTTTTTTTCTTTTTTTACAGGAGATCGATGGCGTCGCAGGAATGAGAGTACAATAAAAGAAATGAAAACTGTGTTGTCTCTTTTATTTCATTAAAATACTTTTTGCTTGCTTTGTCTTTTTTTTTATGCATTTAATAACTTTGGGATTAATAATGGATCGGTGTCTTATTGACACCTCTCCATTATTAACCGGGCTTATTGTCACCGTGCAATCAACGGTGACATTAACCCCTTATTACCCCACTTGCCACCGCTACAGGGAGGTAGGAAGAGCCGGGTAAAGTGCCACAATTGACACATCTTTTGATGCGCCAAATGTGGGGCTGCTGTAGCCTGGTATTATCAGGCTGTTGAGGGCCAAAATCCATGGGCCTTGACAGTCTTTTAATACCAGGCCGCAGCAGTCTGCATTTTAATTGGCTGGTTAACAAAAATAGGGGGACCCCTACGCCGTTTTTTTTTCGAGGGGATCCCCTATTTTTGTTAACCAGTCAAGCTAAGCAGACTGCTGTGGCCTGGTATTATCAGGCTTGCAAGGTCCATGGATATTGGATCCTTACCAGCCTGAAAAACCAGGCCTCAGCGGTCTGCTTCATCTGGCTGGTTAACAAAAATAGGGGGGACCCCACGCCAATTTTTTTCGAGGGGATCCCCTATTTTTGTTAATCAGCCAAGATATGCAGACTGCTGTGGCCTGGTATTATCAGGCTGGCAAGGTCCATGGATCTTGGCTCCTTAACAGCCTGAAAATCCAGGCCTCAGCGGTCTGCTTCATCTGGCTGGTTAACAAAAATAGGGGGGACCCCACGCCAATTTTTTTCGAGGGGATCCCCTATTTTTGTTAATCAGCCAAGATATGCAGACTGCTGTGGCCTGGTATTATCAGGCTGGCAAGGTCCATGGATCTTGGCTCCTTAACAGCCTGAAAATCCAGGCCTCAGCGGTCTGCTTCATCTGGCTGGTTAACAAAAATAGGGGGGACCCGACATAATTTTTTATTCAAAGGGAACCCCTATTTTTGTTAATCAGTTCCCTCTGACGTCACTGATTGTGTCCCTGGCTGACCTGAAGTGAAAGTGGAAAGCAATCAATTAAGCTTTCCACTTCCTCTCCTGTCAGCCAGGAGAGGAACTCATTCATTTGGGGGTTTACTGTGAGGCTGCAGCATTAGCTGCGGTCCCTGCAGTAAACATTAACCCTTTCTGAAGGATTACACCGTGGGACCTGACTGTGCATGGGATAGGTAAGAATAATTTTGCTTTTTTATTTTATTTTTATTACAGGAAATGGTTTTTGCAGTCAAATAAAAGATGGTCAAAAACATGTGTCTTTATTTCATTAAAATGATTTTTAATTAAAGTGTGTGTGTTTTATTTTTATTTCATGCAATAGGATTAATAATTGATAGTTGTCTAATTGACAGCTCTCAATTATTAACCTGGCTTAAGGTCACCTTTCAATTGCAATGTGGCTTTAACCCATATTAACCCATTCGCCACCGCTACAGGGCAATGGGAATAGACGGGCAAAGTGCCAGAAAGGGCGAATCTAATTATAGATTTGTCTTTTCTGGGGTGTCTGGGGGCAGATGTTAGTAGCCAGGGGGGGCCAAAAATAATGGTCCCTCTCTGGGCTATTATTATCTGTCCCCATTCGCTGGCATTGTCTGTCTGGTTGCGAAAATAGGGCGGGAACCCACGCATTTTTTTTAAACAATTTTACACCTCATATATATATATATATATATATATATATACATGTCATTGAATTTGTGACACATATATATATATTTATATTTATAGTTCATACTCTTCTACATATTATAATAGCCGCTAATTCAATTGCAGGCTTTTGTGAAAATGCAGAACCCGACATGAAATGACACTTGGTGTACATAGGGTTAACCATGTCTTTTCATGTCCTTGCTATCTGATTTGCACAAACAATTACATCAGTCTATGTGTCCAAAATTTCACACCTGTAGGGGTTAATTAAAGGTGTAAATTCGTAGCAAAAAGTCCGTTTTTTTTACAACGAATTTACACCTTTAATTAACCCCTACAGGTGTGAAATTTTGCACACATAGACTGATGTAATTGTTTGTGCAAATCAGATAGCAAAGGACATGAAAAGACATGGTTAACCCTATGTACACCAAGTGTCATTTCATGTCGGGTGCTTCTGTCTTTTCACAGAAGCCGGCTTTACCCGGCAATTGAATCAGAGGATATTTTACTATGTAGAAGTGTATAAACTATACATATATGTATATATATATGTCACAATGACATGTATATATATATATATATGTATTCTATGTGTGTATATTTAGTGTTTACAAGGAAATAAAGGTTTTTTTTAGTTGCGATATTTTGTTCCCATAGACTTACATTGGACTTCCGGTATCGGAATCGGATATCGACGATATTTAGTGATATCGGCGATACCATTCCGATCCGATATTTTTAGATATCGAGCAGTATTGCTCAACACTACTAGCCACTTTTCATCAACATTAAAAACTGTCCTTGTTGAGATATCGTGGAACTCTTGGCACACTTGTGGTATAAAAGATTAGGAGATAATAATTTACCATTGTGTATTAATTGTAGATTTGCACTACAGCTTTAGATCCTGTCTTCAACATCTTTCGTGAGTTCACATGTGCTTTTGAGCACAAGAAGCTGTGGCCAGGATTTTTCTTGTGTGTGGTTCCATGGTGTAATGGTTAGCACTCTGGACTCTACTTTCAAATCTCTGTGGAATCTGAGCGGTTATTTGTGTATAAGTTTTAATTCTTCCACTTACACTGACTTCTCCTATGCCCAATGTTTAATATGAAAAGAGAAAGTTGAAATCCACATACTGAAAGCCAAAGAAGATTTCAATGATCCATGGAATGATCATTTTGAGGCCTATGACCAAAGCTATCTATGAATTAGGAACAATGAAACATAAAATTGACTTTAGGAAACAAAACTCATACCAACTGTGTCACACAAGGCAACCATACTCTATGAATTGTGTCAATGTTCACATAACACTTTTTCCCGGTGGGTGAAACTGACAATGATTTGAAGCTGGAATGGCTTCAGGAAATGTTGGCGTTTATTTCCTGAGTCATTTTTTCTTGTGTTTTTCAGCATTTCCTAAAGCGGTTTGTAAACATTTTTGGTGTTGTTTTTCTAAGAACTGTTTTGGGCATCTTTTGAGTCTGTTTTTGTGTCTTTTCGTTATAGCTCACAAAAGGCACCAAAAGTCACTTAGGAACCTTTAAGGAGTCTTTCTAACCTTTCCGTTGATTTATATTATAAATATGGAACTCTTCTAAGTGAAAAACCCCTGAAGATTGATATGTTTATTTCAGTTAACCTCTGGACTTTTTTGGAAATGTGATGCGGGTAAAAGACGCCCAAAAGTCTGATCATATGAACAGCAAGTGCTTTTTACATGGAAATACATATGTTCAATCTTTTCAGCATTTTCAGAGTAATTTTCAGGTTTTCAGGATGTTTTTGGAACAGACCCACTCCAAATCCACCTTATGAAGAGGTAAAAGCCTTGAACTGTACATTGTTCCCAGTGATGATGACCTTAAATCAGATCTTTACATTTTACTGGGGCCTGGAATTTGGTTTCTTTTTTCTGAGATTTTTTTCAGAGGGATAGTCACTGATCTTGATCATGGTGCTATAAGAAAAGTTGTGTGAAACTCATCAATGTTTTACATTTGAGTAGTCATGGCCGAGTGGTTAAGGCGATGGACTTGAAATCCATTGGGTTTCCCCACGCAGGTTCAAATCCTGCTGACTATGTATGTGTTCTCGTAACTTTTTGACTGTTTACGTGAGTAAAATCAATTCGCACATTTCCTAGTTTATCGACCATGACAGTGATGAGATTTCTGGACCGAGTTTCTATAACCAGACTGACTTGATTTTTGGATGTTCTTTCCATAAGCCGATGTAGCAATACATCACAAATGTGTCATGCTGTTAACCAATAGAAGCACTGCTGGTGCCACCAGGTAAGTGGTGCTTCTCCTGCGGCCACAGACCACTATCATGGCTGATGGACTGAGACATGCAATTTGATTTGCAACAACCTTGAATTATGTCTCGGATGAAACCTTTTAACACACAATGAAAAATTTTTAGCGTCTTCTGGATGAACAGCTTTCTAACAGTATAAGTTTTGCAATTAATTTTCTTCTTACCCTTTATCCAAGAAACAGATCCAGCACTATATTTACTAGCCACTTTTCATCAACATTTAAAACTGTCCTTGTTTGAGATATCGTGGAACTCTTGGCACACTTGTGGTATAAAAGATTAGGAGATAATAATTTACCATTGTGTATTAATTGTAGATTTGCACTACAGCTTTAGATCCTGTTTTCACCATCTTTCGTGAGTTCACATGTGCTTTTGAGCACAAGAAGCTGTGGCAAAGATTTTACTTGTGTGTGGTTCCATGATGTAATGGTTAACACTCTGGACTCTGAATCCAGTGATCTGAGTTCAAATCTCAGTGGAACCTGAGCGGTTATTTGTATTAAGTTTTTATTCTTCCACTTACACTGACTTCTCCTATGCCCAATGTTTAATATGAAAAGAGAAAGTTGAAATCCACATACTGAAAGCCAAAGAAGATTTCAATGATCCATGGAATGATCATTTTGAGGCCTATGACCAAAGCTACCTATGAATTAGGAATAATGAAACATAAAATTGACTTTAGGAAACAAAACTCATACCAACTGTGTCACACAAGGCAACCATACTCTATGATTTGTGTCAATGTTCACATAGCACTTTTTCCTGGTGGGTGAAACTGACAATGATTTGAAGCTGGAATGGCTTCAGGAAATGTTGGCGTTTATTTCCTGAGTCATTATTTCTTGTGTTTTTCAGCATTTCCTAAAGCGGTTTGTAAACATTTTTGGTGTTGTTTTTCTAAGAACTGTTTTGGGCATCTTTTGAGTCTGTTTTTGTGTCTTTTCTTTATAGCTCACAAAAGGCACCAAAAGTCACTTAGGAACCTTTAAGGAGTCTTTCTAACCTTGCCGTTGATTTATATTATAAATATGGAACTCTTCTAAGTGAAAAACCCCTGAAGATTGATATGTTTATTTCAGTTAACCTCTGGACTTTTTTGCAAATGTGATGCGGGTAAAAGACGCCCAAAAGTCTGATCATATGAACAGCAAGTGCTTTTTACATAGAAATACATATGTTCAATCTTTTCAGCATTTTCAGAGTAATTTTCAGGTTTTCAGGATGTTTTTGGAACAGACCCACTCCAAATCCACCTTATGAAGAGGTAAAAGCCTTGAACTGTACATTGTTCCCAGTGATGATGACCTTAAATCAGATCTTTACATTTTACTGGGGCCTGGAATTTGGTTTCTTTTTTCTGAGATTTTTTTCAGAGGGATAGTCACTGATCTTGATCATGGTGCTATAAGAAAAGTTGTGTGAAACTCATCGATGTTTTACATTTGAGTAGTCATGGCCGAGTGGTTAAGGAGATGGATTTGAAATCCATTGGGATTTCCCCGCGCAGGTTCGTAATCCTGCTGACTATGTATGTGTTCTCGTATCTTTTTGACTGTTTACGTGAGTAAAATCAATTTGCACATTTCCTAGTTTATCGACCATGACAGTGATGAGATTTCTGGACCGAGTTTCTATAACCAGACTGACTTGATTTTCGGATGTTCTTTCCATAAGCCGATCTGGCACTGCATCACAAATATGTCATGCTGCTAACCAATAGAAGCACCGCTGGTGCCACCAGGTAAGTGGTGCTTCTCCTGCGGCCACAGACCACTATCATGGCTGATGGACTGAGACATGCACTTTGATTTGCAACAACCTTGAATTATGTCTCGATGAAACCTTTTAACACACAATGAAAATTTTTTAGCGACTTCTGGATGAACAGCTTTCTAACAGTATAAGTTTTGCAATTAATTTTCTTCTTACCCTTTATCCAAGAAACAGATCCAGCACTCTATTTACTAGCCACTTTTCATCAACATTTAAAACTGTCCTTGTTGAGATATCGTGGAACTCTTGGCACACTTGTGGTATAAAAGATTAGGAGATAATAATTTACCATTGTGTATTAATTGTAGATTTGCACAACAGCTTTAGATCCTGTTTTCACCATCTTTCGTGAGTTCACATGTGCTTTTGAGCACAAGAAGCTGTGGCAAAGAATTTTCTTGTGTGTGGTTCCATGGTGTAATGGTTAGCACTCTGGGCTCTGAATCCAGTGATTTGAGTTCAAATCTCAGTGGAACCTGAGCGGTTATTTGTATTAAGTTTTTATTCTTCCACTTACACTGACTTCTCCTATGCCCAATGTTTAATATGAAAAGAGAAAGTTGAAATCCACATACTGAAAGCCAAAGAAGATTTCAATGATCCATGGAATGATCATTTTGAGGCCTATGACCAAAGCTACCTATGAGTTAGGAATAATGAAATATAAAATTGACTTTAGGAAACAAAACTCATGCCAACTGTGTCACACAAGGCAACCATACTCTATGATTTGTGTCCATGTTCACATAACACTTTTTCCTGGTGGTTGAAACTAACAATGATTTGAAGCTGGAATGGCTTCAGGAAATGTTGTCGTTTATTTCCTGAGTCATTTTTTCTTGTGTTTTTCAGCATTTCCTAAAGCTG
>JARQOD010008295.1:0-36084 GCA_033576555.1 Oophaga sylvatica | reverse complement strand
CTTGCTCTAGGCATGGGTTTTTCTTCTTCACCTGTATACATACAGCCTTTAAGTGGGGAAGGCCTGGGCAAATATTCTACTAAAAGACCTTACTCCAGTGTGATAGACACATAGGCTGCCACCACCTGCAAAGGGCATGGAAGGAGGGAGAATGGTATAGAGGGTGATGGAGGGGCTGATGGGAGTAGAGCGAAAGGAGTGTTGGAGAGGAAGACAGAGGAGGAGACAAATGAGAAGAGGCAGAGTCTGCTGTTCACACAAAAGGCTTGAAGATTATGGTGTGTGTGTGGTGAGCAGTGTGCTTCGGCACACCAGTCTGGGTATATGAACTCTAGTGGGTGTGTTATTTTACCTGTGTATTACTATTATACTAAAAATGAAGATTTCTATACCAAGGCGTGACATAGTCAGCAGATATAATAGACTAAATGTGCAGCATAGGTTCTATTCACCGCATACATATTACGGCTGGAGTCACACTAGCGACAAAATCGGACGACTGCAATGCGATGAAATATCGCATTGCAGTCGGACCAATGTTAATCTATGGAGCAGCTCCCACCATCAGATTTTTTGTGGTCTGTTTTAATCGTCCGAGTGCAATCGCAGCATGCTGCGATTGTCACCGATTGTGGGTCGACTATCGCCAATGCAAGTCTATGGGAGCGATGAAAAATCTGATTATAAACGGACCGCACGTGTGACTTGCGATTAAATCGCATCGGTGTCCTTTAGAAAAGCCGGCAATTCATCCCCGGCTATACGGTAAAATCACCCTGACAGCTTTAATAAAGAATAGAATCAATACATATACACACATAGAATACATATATTATATATATATATATAATATATATATATATATATATATATATATACACATGTCATTGTGACATGTATATATATATATATATATATATATATTTATAGTTCATACACTTCTACATACTGTAATAGCCGCTAATTCAATTGCCGGCTTTTGTGAAATCACAGAAGCCGACATGAAATGATACATTGTTTAGACACAGTTAACCATGTCATTTCCTGTATTTTGATATATGGTTTGAACTTACAATTACATAAGTGTATGTGTACAAAATTTCAGACATGTAGGGGTTAATTAAAGGTGTAAATTCGTTGTAAAAAAAATGCGTGGGCTCCCGCTGTATTTTCTCCACCAGACAGACAAAGCAAGCTAGTGGGGGCAGATAATAATAGCCTAGGGAGGGTACATTTTTTTTGTGCCCCCCTTGGCTACTGACATCTGCCCCCAGACACCCCAGAAAGGGCAAATCTAATTAGAGATTTGACACATTTTTTAACAACGAATTTACACCTTTAATTAACCCCTACATGTCTGAAATTTTGTACACATACACTTATGTAATTGTAAGTTCAAACCATATATCAAAATACAGGAAATGACATGGTTAACTGTGTCTAAACAATGTATCATTTCATGTCGGCTTCTGTGATTTCACAAAAGCCGGCAATTGAATTAGCGGCTATTACAGTATGTAGAAGTCTAGGAACTATAAATATATATATATATTATACATGTCACAATGACATGTATATATATATATATATATGTTCTATGTGTATATATCTATTCTTTCTATTGTGATTTAAATACTATTCTTTTGGATCCATTATATGTCAGTTTTGCAAGCCTGCGAGAAATTCTCGCAAGTCGGATGTAAATCGGATGTTACAACTATGGTCAGATGCGACTAAATCGCATCTTTCCAGGAAAATCGGATGCCAGACGGATGACTGTTCATGACATTTTGCTGCGATAATCAACCGACTAAGGCCTCTTTCACACATCAGGCTTTTTGAATCAGGCGCGATCCGGCGTGTTTCTAAAAAAACGGATCCGGTAGCGGATGCGTTTTTTTAGCATTGACTTACATTAGCGCCGGATCGCGCCTGATGTCACTGCGTTGCATCCGTTTTTGGCCGGATCCGTCGGAATTGTACATTCCGGCGGCCGGACAAGACGGTTTTTGTAACGTTTTTTTTTTTTTTCCGGAGGCACCTGACAGTGCCTGAATCGGCACTTCAGGCGGCCGGAAACAATGCAAACCTATGGAGCCGGACCAGATTTTTGACAAATCCGTCAGAAAACTGATCCGGAGTCCAAGGTCTCTCTCTCTCTCTCTCTCTCTCTCTTTTCAACATGGAAAAGCTTCTTTTTCCGGGTTCAAAAGGTCAGGCCGGATCAGGCGAAAAACCTGATCAGTTCCATCAGCTTTTTAAAATCAGCGCCGGGTAAGTCCTATCAGGCATAAGACGGATCATGCCTGATTCAAAAAGCCTGATGTGTGAAAGTAGCCTAAAACGGTCAGATTTTTTACTCGGTGTGTGTGACTCCGTCTCCAGCCTACATCTAAGGATCGTCATAAGATGTGAAAATAATTCTAGCAACCTAATCATAATGTCTGAGCGAAATTTCATGCAAAAATTTGTCCGATATGTAAGAGAAATGTCCTGGATCTGCGGAAAAAAATTCTTCTAAATCTGTATCAGTGTCATTTGTTACAAATATACATATTTCTCAGGTTTTCCCTGCATTGGTATTGTGTGACATTGGGAGTCTCTTTTTCTATTCTGTCCCCTGTCCTATCTGGTGTGTCGCCTGCAGAGTATAGACTCTGCATATATGGGGAAAGCTGCTACACTGGTTACCATGGAGAATTCCCAGAACTCCAGAGGAACAAAGAAAAATGGAAGAGTAAGCTTTTGCTGCTGCAGAGAAGAATTGTGCAACTCCATGTTCACCACTGACAGTATTGCTGTTAATGAGAACCAAGAAGAGGTTAAAACGTCAGCATACATGTTATAAAAAATATTGACACACTGGGTAAGCTTCTGAGTCAGTTACCTAGCAACAAGAAGTCAGTTTGCTCCTTGTGTACCTGCATTTCTGTTCGCCCTTACCTCCCAGAGATTTGGGAATTACAAAGGATGATTGCAATATGTGACATTCTCTGGAATCTGTAAATTATGTCACATTCGTAATATTTGGAGCAATTCTATCACATGGGTATGTTGCCTCTCTTAAGGACAACATATTGTTGGGACAGGCCCACTATGCTATCATCCAAAATCATACCAAAAATAAATTATAACAGGAAACAAAAAAAAGAGCAATAGAATCAGAAAATTTCTGATGTTGCACCTACATTGGAAATCACAGGGTCCAGGGGAGGTGGCAGTCTCTCAAATGTAGGTGTCAAGCAAGAAGCTTACAAAGTGCCAGGCTAAGGCCTCTTTCACACTTCAGTCATTTGGCGTCAGTCAGAATCCGACATCGTGGCGGATTGGCGGATCCGCCAAAAATAGTGAATAATGGAGTGAACGGATCCGCTATTTTGGCGGATCCATTAACGGATTTGCCAAAATAACGGATCCGTTCACTCCATTACATCCGTTTTTTGCATCCGTTTCATCCGTTTTTTGATGGATCCGTTATTCACATGGCAGGATCTCCAATATGATTGGCTACTGTAAACTATGCTGTACCGTGATTGGCTACTGGGAACTATGTGGAAACTATAAATAGGGTGTTTTTACACCATATTATTTGAAAAGTTGTAGAGCAAGTGGCAGAGATGGAGGTGATTTTGGAGATTATGGCGAAGATATGTGCGAATTTTTCATTGGAGGCTGATCGGTTGGCAAGGATTGTTTGGGAGAAGGAAGCCAGATAAATGTGAGGCGTATGACCCGTGGGGTGTATTCCACATTATACATGGAATTGAGGCAGAACCCCAGCAAATTTTTTAACTACGTGAGAATGAGAGCTGGCAATTTTGAGTGTTTGGTGGAATGGAATGAAGATCGAATTAGGAGACAAGACACTTTCCTTCGTTTTGCAATATCACCAGCAAAGTGTCTGATGGTGACAATTCGGTAAGTTTTTTTAAAAAAAATTCTTCCTCATTTTGTAAACTTATAACTGTATGTTGTTGCTGGTGTTTTTAATTAATTATTGTCTTTTCCTTTTTTGCAGATTTCTTGCAACTGGGGAATCCTTTTCCTCTCTGCATTACCAATACCGTCTTGAGATTTCCACAATATCCAGGATTGTGAAAGAGACTTGCCGGGCATTGTGAGATTCTTTGCAGGAGGAATACATCCCACAGCCAACACAGGAGAGATGGCTGGAGATTGCTGCAAATTTCATGGAAATATGCCAGTTCCCAAACTGTGTTGGTGCCGTGGATGGCAAGCATATTAGAGTTGTGAAACCAGCTGGATCTGGATCGGAATTCTTTAATTATAAGAAATATTTCTCAATTGTACTCATGGGCATTGCTGACGCCAAATGTAAGTTTATCGCAGTGGATATCGGTGCCTATGGGCGTTCAAATGACTCCCAGGTCTTCAAGATGTCGCCGATGGAACGTCGGTTATATGGAGATACTTTTGAGTTTCCACCTCCAAGACCACTCCCTGGAACCTCTGGCCCTGCATTGCCCTTTGTGTGTGTGGGAGATGAGGCCTTTCAGCTCTCACCGCATTTGCTGAAACCCTATGGAAGTCATGGCTTGACACAAAAGATAAAAATATTCAACTATCGTTTGACAAGGGCCAGAAGAGTCGTTGAATGTGCGTTTGGTATTTTAATAGCAAAATGGAGAGTGCTGCTGACCGCAATAAAACTGCAAACTGAGACTGTTGATGTCATGAAGGCTTGTGTGGTCCTCCACAATTTTGTCATAGCCAAAGAACATGTTTCCATGGATGAAAATATGTCCGAGACCACCTTGCAGGACTACAACAACATCAGTTTTAGGAGTACAGGCTCAGTTTCCAGAATGCGGGACAAGTTTGCGGACTACTTTATGTCACCGGAAGGAAGAGTTGACTGGCAGTATGACATGGTTTAATTTTTTTCTACTATATACCATGCTTTTTGTTTTGTACCACAATTTAATTACCTTTTTTACCTTTATATATTATCTGTACCCTAATCTTGGTACCTTTACACCAAGTTGTGTGTGTTTTACCCTTTAATGTTTTTACACTTCTAAAAAAAACAAGAATAAATGTTTTCAACCAAAATAAATTTTACTATTGTAACCATTTTATTGGATCATAGACGTTTTCAAAAAGTTATATATACATAAATTCACAGCACTATATACAATATATACATAAATTCACAGCACTATATACAATATATACATACATTCACAGCACTATATACAATATATACATACATTCACAGCACTATATACAATATATAAATAAACAGCACTATACACAATATATACATAACAGCAGTATATACCTATTTACAGATTGGTGTAGTGTTGGGTGGAGATACTAGCGGAGGGGCTGACAGGGCGGACCACGTCGATAGTGGGGGACGGAACAGTAGGTTGGGTAGGATCAGAAGTGGAGGTAAAAACATGAGGTTGTGCAGGGAGTTGAGGGGCAGATGAGGTTTGTGGGAGGTACGGTGAAGGTATTGGTGGGATGGAGTACGGTGAAGGTAAGGGTGAAAACTGAAAGGGTGAACTAAAATAATGGGAATAATTGAATGGGGAAGGAGTGGTAGGAGGATGGGCGGCAGCTGGATGGCTGGCAGCTGGATGGCCGGCAGCTGGATGGGTGGCAGCTGGATGGGTGGCAGGTTGAGGTGGGGAAGTTGTTGGAATTTGATGGGTAGGTGGATGGGATTGGGACATTGCCTGCGCTAGAGAAGTGTGGCAGCCTTTCATCACATGCATCTGCAGGTCAGGAGTTAGATTTTCCATGTGCCTGAGTACTGACTGAAAAAAGCAGTGTATCGGCGACAAGTTTGCATCTGACTGCATCCTATCAATTTTACTGCTGAGTTCAAGTATGTTTTTGCTTAACAGACCCCAGCATTAGATTGATCATTTTAAAGCCTGATCGTGTTTTGAAAGGATGCATTCAGATGCAAAAAATCAGATGCATAGCTCCTTTCCAGACCTCTGTGGCGCTGCCGTCTAGGTGTGGCGGCAGTGTCAGCAGGGTAGGGTAAAGGGAACTCCAACTCGTCACCTGCAGCTTCATGTGACGAAGTCTGCCCTGCTACTCCAGCGCTGGTGGATGGGGCGGAGGTACCTGACAAGAGGGAAGGTGCAGGGGGGTCGGGTCTATCGACGTGGTCCCCGGTGGCGGACTCCTGAGGGACCGCTTCAGAGGGAACCAACTCAGAAGCAGGCTCCAGAGTGCTGCACACAGTGCTGTCAAAGAAAAACAAACAAAAAAAGTTTTAATATATTTATATTACATTGCCTTGCTGAAATAATAAAATAAGGTTAGACACGTAAAACATTTTTGATACATAAATGGGGTGTAAAATATTTACCTTCTGCTGACCATCGTTGACCGCAGGAGTGACAGGGATCTGGCATATTTGTACCTGCTCCTGCGTCCTGCTGATCCACTCGGGGCCTGCATCTCCTTGTTGAATTCCCTCTTGAAGCATCCCTGAGTGACCGCCACCGTGTGATAACCCGGTCATCTGGAAAGTAAAAGAAAAAAATTGGTTTTAGTATACAACACATTACATTCTGCAACATTCATTACTGAACTGTGAATACTTACACGCATGATCCTGGGCCCGAGCATCGAGTTCCTCCCAGTTCTCCATCACCACACTGCATACTTCCTCCTATAGCCGTCGGGTGATGACTTGGTCAGCATGGCGGCGGTCAGCCATAGTCCACAGCGCCTCCCGATCTTGGACCTCTTTGATGAGGGTGTCCACGTCTATACCACCATCCTCACCATCTGTATCGGGAGCACGCTGTGAAGCCTGTGGAGAAAAAACAACAGAAAAAAAAATTTAAGCAAAATGGAGTAAAAACCTTTAAAAAACACAAAACAAATAAAGTGTACTTACTTGATGACCGCCGCGATGATCATGCTGACGACCATGGGAGGTCCTTGAAGGAACTCTCCGACGAGACCTGGATTGTGAAGACTATAAAACAGAAAAAAAAAAAATATGTGCATGGAATGGAGGTATATATTTTGTGTGTACTGTGATCAATGTTTGTGTTGGGTAATAATGTGATGTATGTGAGTATCTGTCTGTGCAAAACTTACACTCTGCGCGCCCACTCCTGGTATTTCTCCACCCTGCCCGTCTCCTTCTGAAAGCCCCTCTGCTTCAGCTTCCTGTGAAAACAGAATACATGCATATAGGTTTGCAAATAATGTTACCATCAGAGAAAAAAAAATTACCTCAGTTCGCCTACGCTGTGGCGGGGGGCTCCCAGAAGAAGACATTACTGGCTTAACAACTGTAAACTTGGGCCTGACTGGGTCCTTACAATAATCTGCAAGTATAAAGACAATTAAGCTACTATACAAAAGATAGAAAAGCTTTCTTGCCAATATACTTACATCAGAACAAAACTCTTGGGCCTGACTGTGTCCTCTTGGGCATGACTGGGTCCTCTTGGACCTGACTGTGTCCTTACTATAATCTGCAAGTATAAAGACAATTCAGCTACTATACAAAAGATAGAAAAGCTCTCTTGCCAATATACTTACATCAGAACAAAACTCTTGGGCCTGACTGTGTCCTCTTGGGCCTGACTGGGTCCTTACTATAATCTGCAATAATAAAGACATTTCAGCTGCTATACAAAAGATAGAAAAGCTCTCTTGCCAATATACTTACATCAGAACAAAACTCTTGGGCCTGACTGGGTCCTCTTGGGCCGGACTGTGTCCTCTTGGGCATGACTGTGTCCTCTTGGGCCTGACTGGGTCCTTACTATAATCTGCAAGTATAAAGACAATTTAGCTACTATACAAAAGATAGAAAAGCTCTCTTGCCAATATACTTACATCAGAACAAAATTCTTGGGCCTGACTGGGTCCTCTTGGGCCGGACTGTGTCCTCTTGGGCATGACTGTGTCCTCTTGGGCCTGACTGGGTCCTTACTATAATCTGCAAGTATAAAGACAATTTAGCTACTATACAAAAGATAGAAAAGCTCTCTTGCCAATATACTTACATCAGAACAAAACTCTTGGGCCTGACTGGGTCCTCTTGGGCCTGACTGTGTCCTCTTGGGCATGACTGTGTCCTCTTGGGCCTGACTGGGTCCTTACTATAATCTGCAAGTATAAAGACAATTTAGCTACTATACAAAAGATAGAAAAGCTCTCTTGCCAACATACTTACATCAGAACAAAACTCTTGGGCCTGACTGGGTCCTCTTGGGCCGGACTGTGTCCTCTTGGGCATGACTGTGTCCTCTTGGGCCTGACTGGGTCCTTACTATAATCTGCAAGTATAAAGACAATTTAGCTACTATACAAAAGATAGAAAAGCTCTCTTGCCAACATACTTACATCAGAACAAAACTCTTGGGCCTGACTGGGTCCTCTTGGGCCTGTCTGGGTCCTCTTGGGCCTGACTGGGTCCTCAAAAGTAATCTGCAAGTATAAAGACACTTGATAAGCTACTATACAAAGGATGTAACAGCTTTCTGGCCAATATACTTACATAACTCTAAACTTGGGCCTGACTGGGTCCTTACAATAATCTGCAAGTATAAAGACAAGTAAGCTACTATACAAAAGATAGAAAAGCTTTATGGCCAATATACTTACATCTGAACAAAACTCTTGGGCCTGACTGGGTCCTCTTGGGCCTGACTGGGTGCTCTTGGGGCCTGACTGGGTCCTCAAAGTAATCTGCAAGTATAAAGACACTTAAACCTATGATAGCCAAAAATAATAAAAAGATTACTTGCGTGGTTTTCCAACGGCGTCTTTTACATCCTCTGATACACAATGCACAAGCTACAGAACCCTCCACCTCCTGTTTCACCCCCACCCAAAAAAATAAAACATTTCTAAACACCAACCCTCCTTCCAACTTTAGATACCTACCCTCATAACCTTTGTATACACCCCATAAGCTTTGCATACACTTTTGTATACACCCCATAACCTTTGTATACACTTTTGTATACACCCCTTAACCTTTGTACACACTTTTGTATATACCCCATAACTTTTGTATACACCCCATAACCTTTGTATACACTTTTGTATACACCCCATAACCTTTGTATACACCCCATAACCTTTGTATACACTTATGTATACACCCCATAACCTTTGTATACACTTTTGTAAACCCCTTTGTTTATACCCCATAACCTTTGTACACACCCATAACCTTTGTATAAACCTATGTATACACCTCATACATTTTATATCCACATTTTGAAAACAATACACCTATGTATACCCTGTGTGGTATACCAATAATAACACAAATAACCTTTGTTTGAAATAATACTACGGACAGTTTTTGTAGACAGTTTTTATTGTAATGGTGTTTTTTTTTACTTTTTTGGGGCGGTCAAGTAGGAGCTACACTGCTCTTTATTTAAAATAGTTACATTACATTAAAAGAAACAAAATACACATGCCTTGACACAAACACAAGCACGCACACAGACACATGCATGCACACACATGCACATGCACGCACACACACATGCACGCACACACACAACGTACACACACACATGCACAAACACATGCATGCACGCACACACACACACACACATGCACGCAAACACGCACACATATGCACGCACGCACACACACGCATGCACGCACACACACACATGCATGCACACACACACATGCACACACACACACACATGCACGCACACAAAAATACTAGTACATTATGAAAATTAAACATGTTGGAAATATAACTACAGTATGAAAGAAAATAAGAATGCAGGACACACTCAAACATGCTGCAATCACACATGATGGCATTTATACTCACACTGGCTGGCAGTAGTCAGCTGGGCTGGCAACCAATCTCTCTGACTGGCTAGCTGGCTGGCAGGCAGGGTCTTGAGACTTGATGGCAGGGTCTTCAGGCTTGCTGGCAGGGTCTTCAGGCTTGCTGGCAGTCTTCAGTCTTCTTGGCAGTGTCTTTATGTGTGGCATAATGAGAAATGAGGCAGACCTGGCTTGTTTATATAGTTTTGGGGCTGTCTGGAAAAGTATCCAACATTTGGAGCATGCTCAGTCCAAAACGATGGATCTGTCGGGGGAATTCATCAAATGACGGATTGCGATGGATCCACCGCCCATAGGCGCCCATTGTAAAATTTTGGCGGACGCTGTGAATCCGTCGCGATCCACCAGAATACGCCATTTCGACGCTGACAGAAAACGTTACAATGTCCGTCCAATCGAGACAGCGGACTCCAAAATTTTGGCGGATCCGCCAAAGAGCTGATCCAACGAATGTCCGTCCGTCGCAATCCGCCAGTAATACAAGTCTATGAGAAAACAGAGGATCCGACAAAAAAAATTGACGGATCCGCCAAATTAAAAAAAAGGCGGATTTTGACTGACATCGTATGACTGAAGTGTGAGAGAGGCCTAAGACTGGTCTTCAAGGGAATAGGTAAATCCCTCAGTGGGCAGGAGTGGGCCTAGCACATCCCAGTATGGACAGTAGCATCTCATCATTCATTTAAACAAACTGGTCGTATATTATTTTATAGGAGACAGATATTTTGGGCCTTTCATCCATTTAATAAATGCAGTTTTACTTATATAAGCTTTAATACACTATTATCTGCATTCAGTGTAGGGATAGTTGATCTAGAAGGGATGGTTTGGGATTATAGGCATGCAGGCAAGGTTGATTGCCTTACAGTCTTTGAAAAGTGTATTGCTTCTGCAAGCTAAAAACAAACATCCTTTTCAGAGCTACATATTTTATTTTCCCTATTAGTACCAGAAAGTTTGCAGGCATATATCAAATACCTAGTTTAAAATGTGCAAAGCATGCGGTGAGGGACTGGGAAGTGGATGTGCTGCTACTCAGATTTGCCTGACTTAATTGTGACGGTATGCCCGTCGGGATTCTAGTGAGCCTCACATTAGTGCCAACATGTGGGCATGGATGTCTGACGTCTGTGAGGTTCTACAAAACTTTGAAGAATCAACAAAGATGGTGAGTGGTTGATGATGCCATAATCATTGTAAGGCCGGGGTCAGACTAGTGTATGGCATCCGATGCGAGAGCATCGGATGCGATATGCTAATGACCCTCGGCTCCTGATCTGCTGGAAGCAGGAGCCGAGTGTCATGCATCTGTGCTCCGAGATTCTAGCACAGAGAGGATCGGAGCACAGCTGCGGAGGAGGGCGAGAAAGTAATTTCTCTATCTCCTCCATTGTCAGGGTCAGCGTATAGCGCATATCACTCGGATGATATCCGAGTGATGTGCATTGTCTCACTCGCACCCATAGGCTTATATGGGTGCAAGTGAGCCGAGACTCGGCCAAGTGTCGGTGACAATTGCAGCACGTTGAAAATGGAAGGAAGGTGAGGAAGGTGATAGATCAGCTTAAAACTACACGGGGGGAACTTGTTAATGATCTCAAGGCAGCTGAGACCACACTCACCAAGTGTCAGGGACACCGCACTGCAGTTGCTCACTGAGCCAGTGCGTGTGTCCTGAGTGAAAAAACTGTGCCCAAAGATACCTGTATAGCAGAGCCGCAGCAGGGAAGACATGTGCTTCTGAGGAACAGGACCTTCAACATGTGACTGCCAAGGGGCGGAGCCACCACAGGTCTCTCAGAGGCAGCAGTAGCAGATAGAGAATGCTTCAGGCCGGAGGACCTGCAATCAATTGACTGCCTAGGGGCATGGCCTAAGCGCCAGAGATCTAGGAAGGTAAAGGAAAACTCCTAGAAGGGTAACTACGAAATAAAGTTACCAAGGGGCATAGACAGAATGGATAGTCAGGATAGCCAGGTCATACACAGAGGGAGCAACGCAGTACAAAAGGAGCAGGCAGAGAATAATCAGAACACAGCCAAGGGGTCTGTGGTGTAGTGACACCTGATGCAGCTAGGGGGCGCTGTGTATGGCCCTCGGGATATGCATGGAGACATGTCATGGATGGACGGTATGTATCGCAGAGATGGGTGGCTCTGTGATGGAAGCCTGGATATGTTTGTTCAGCACATCTACTATTGAGAGCTGTGCTATGTATTGGGAGGCTTCCAGGTGACTAGGAGAGCTGGGTGGGTCCAGTCACCTACAAACCCACTCAAAGGGTATGTGTTTGAATACCTGGGATAAAAACCTGTATATAATAGTGTGTTGGTAAAGGACCTGTGATGAGGTCATGACCAGGTGACCTAGCCATGTGATCCTGATCTCAGCTGTGGGTGGGGTTACACCTGTAAAAGCCCGTGCTGTGCACATGAGGGAGAGAACGTGGTGGAGGCTGGGAAATGTCTCTGATGTCTGTCTCAAGGGATTCTGTCTGAGACTGGGACTGTCTCAAGGGAGTCTGGCTGAGACGAGTGAAGAGTGTGTCCTGCACAGGGCTGCCTGGAAGGTTCCTGGAAGGTCTGCCGTGTTGGAAGATTTCTGGAAGCACGTGGTGAGACTTGGAGCTTGGTAGCCAGGGTGTTGGACTGGGGTCCTGAATAGCACCCGGACAGGACACATGTGTGTGCAGAGCCTGTGACGGTCTCACACTGAGAACCATGCGGTTCTATTGAGTTTGGCTGGAGTCAGCCTGGAAAGGACTGTTTTGTTACAGTGTGTCGGTGCAGCAGAAGCGAGTCCAGACCACCTGGGAATGGCACCTGGCGGTCCCTGCTAGCTTGCATCCGCTTAGTTAAGCCTGTCCAAGAAAGGGTGAGTCTGGAATCAGTGATTAATCCAGAATGGAATGCATTTATGTTTGTTATGTTTTCTTACCGGATTTAAAGAGACAGTAAAATAGCGATTTTTGTACATAATGCCTGTGTGTTGCCTCGTTACTGCGTGCCCAGCCTCAGCCTACCAGAGCGAATCCCTACAATTGGTGCTCGAATGCGGGCATACGCAGTGAGGTCAGGCTGTTTTTTGTGTGGATGTTTTTTTTTTACTCTGCTTAACAAATGCGAAGGTGACAAGCGGCTGGCTGTAACCCGGTGGGGTTGCGAAGGGGACAAGCGGCTGGCTGTGACTCGTGGGGTCACGAAGGTGACAAGCGGCAAGACAGCGCAGCGTGCAGAGTCTGGTGGTAGCAGGAGCTACAGTGACTTGCAGCAAGAGGTTCTGCAGGAGCTGCAGTAACAGCCACAGCAGCTTATGATCAGTATCTGGAGGTGCTGGAGGTTTGTGGCTGTAACGGAAGCGGCGGCAGTATCAGCAGGAGCTGGTGTGGTAATTTGACAGTGTGAACAAGGTCACACAGACTCTTAAAGGGCCAGTAACAGCCCAAAAGAAATAAAACTGCACTGTGGGGATTGTGCCTAAGAAAACTGTGGGGGAGTCCACGGTGTATAACCCAAGGAGGTGTGATGGCCCAAAAGGGGGTGGCAACCAAAAATGGGATGATGGCCCAAAAGGGGGCAGAGTCCCAAAAGGGGGCGGTTGGCAAAAAGGGGGTGGAGGATCCCAATATTAAAGGGGAGATGCCGGCGAACTGTTGCCCGGGGCAAAATTGTTATGTATGTCCAGTCTGTCATATGAATTACCCTCCAGGTGAGGCGCTTCGTGTGTGTAACCTGCTAATGAATGGTGAGGAGGAGGTACACGGACTGGTCGATTCAGGAAGTTCGGTGACCCTAGTGAGGACTGCACTTGATGACTTTATATCCACAAGAAAGATCAAGGTAACCTGCATCCATGGGTCCACTAGAGACTATGTAGAGGTCTGTGTGATACTAGAGACGGTTATGAACTGTGATACCCTTAAGGCAGCTTTAGTTCCAAACTTAGCTTGTCCTGTAGTTATAGGCCGGGACTCTAAGCTGTTCTCAGAATTGTGGGAAGGGGGAGGTCCTCTACAGCCACTGAATGGAGGGATCTGTACGGTTGGGGCGAGGTGTATTAGTACGGTGACACATCCCAAGGCTGACGAGTTGGACGGTGACACAGGAGGAGGGGATGCGTCTACCCGACTTGCTGACCGATGTCCTCTGAAATGTATGACAACAGAACCCATGACAAGGTGGTAGATATGACCTCTAAAACGGACACCCAGTTAGAGGGTGACGGGAGGGGCCCCGAGAGTGACTCCTGTACAGACTGTGACTCGACTGCGAGGGAAAGAGAGTGCAGTATGGTGGAGCCGAGTAAAAATGGCCATTCTTCCTCTCGCCGCAGGGGCCGCGGAAAGGCGGGACAGGCTACATCCTCTAAGAAGAGAAATGAGGAAGAGTCATTGTCAGGTACTGGTCAGGTGACTGTCCTTGATAAGGAGGCAGAGCTGGAGCTCTCTGAAGTTACCGGGAGTCGTGAGACAGTTGAAGATGCTGATGCCGGAACAGGCGGAACTCTGAAGAAGCAGAGTGTGGGTGGGAAAGAAAGCCCATCTGAAAATGTAATTGAAGAGGTAATGGTGCAACATGTGCTGGCTAAAAGAGAGCAGGACCATGAGATGGAGCTGCTTAAAGAGTCAGTGAAAGAGACAGTCGAGCGAGAAAGGGTCCTGAGACAAATAGTTGAGCACAGAATGGAGGAGTTGGAGAAGGAAGTCTTTAAGCTCAGAGATCATCTGTCAGAGTGTCATAGTATGAACAAGGCCCTATGGAAAGATATGGAATTGCTCAGAGAGGCCCAGGAGAAGCATCAGCAGGAGCTTCTCCGGAGGGAGGAGTGTCGCTGTTTGGCAGAGGAGCGAGATAAAGTTCTCCGTATGCTCAAGATACAGGAGGAGACTGGTGTCCAGCTCCAGAAATCTACAGGAGAAGAAATCCAGCAGGAGAAGTGCCATGCAGATGGCAACACAAAAGAGATTGAGGTCTCGGAAAACCGTACTAACGCCCAGGACGAGGAGGTACAACAGTCTGTCCAAGAAGGTGACGGGTCCGTTTTCAAGTGTGTAATAGAGATACCCGAAGACAGGCGAGAAGTGTGTGCCTTTGAGGAGGTGCATGAGGCCTTTAGGAAGGCAGTAGAAGCATGCAGTGTGAACTGGGTGCCAGAGATGAAACAGTTGGTCATACTGTCGACTAGGGAAGTCACGATGAAGCGAGTGGCTATCCTGAGGGACATGCACCTACATTGTCTCCGCACGAAACAGGGGATCCTGTTGAGAAATAAAGAAGCCGCTCAACGTCTGGAGCAAGCAAGAAAGGCTCAATATCAGATTGGCTTGATGGAAGACATCATTCAAGTGCCCAGAGGTCTAGTGAAGAAAGTCATCGGAAGACTTGGGAAAATAATGCAGGAAATGGTGAATAAGTCCGGTGTGATGAGAGTCAGGATTCCGGCTGATGACGAAGTCCAGGTAGTGGCTAAAGATGGGATGGTTCCGTTCCTCGTTGTCGGATCCCAGGAGAGCCTTGAGAATATCCGGATGCTCCTGGAGTATCGTGTGTCCTACCTGAGAGAAGTAGAGCAATTACGACTTGAGAGGGACCAGGTCAACAGAGAGCTGCAGGAAATGGAAAGAAGATGGCTGCCACCTTCAACCCGTGGTATTGAGAGGCGAAGAGGTTCACTGAAGACGAGAAGTCCTCAAGCTGGAGATAATACAGGAAATAGGTCGCCTGATGGAAGAAGTAGAAATAGTGATGCCTCAGTTAGCTCAGTGATGAGTGACCTAAACAGGAGAACCTGTAGTGGACGAAATGAAAAGGACTCAGACCAGACAGGACGTATGGGTGCCAGTGAATTGCGAAACTGTACTGACCGCTGGGGATGCGGGTGGTCTGACAGGGGGGCGTCAACAACAAATGTGACAGAGTCGGAGGACGGACGCCTAAAAAGGAGAGCAGTGGCAGGGCCCGACTTAGAGAGACGGGGTGTGACTGGCAGAGACGACCGAGAAGGGTCTCTGGTCGAATAACAATTGTTCAACCCCTCAAGTTTGAACAGAGGGGGGAGGTATGTGGTGTAGTGACACCTGATGCAGCTAGGGGGCGCTGTGTATGGCCCTCGGGATATGCATGGAGACATGTCATGGATGGACGGTATGTATCGCAGAGATGGGTGGCTCTGTGATGGAAGCCTGGATATGTTTGTTCAGCACATTTACTATTGAGAGCTGTGCTATGTATTGGGAGGCTTCCAGGTGACTAGGAGAGCTGGGTGGGTCCAGTCACCTACAAACCCACTCAAAGGGTATGTGTTTGAATACCTGGGATAAAAACCTGTATATAATAGTGTGTTGGTAAAGGACCTGTGATGAGGTCATGACCAGGTGACCTAGCCATGTGATCCTGATCTCAGCTGTGGGTGGGGTTACACCTGTAAAAGCCAGTGCTGTGCACATGAGGGAGAGAACGTGGTGGAGGCTGGGAAATGTCTCTGATGTCTGTCTCAAGGGATTCTGTCTGAGACTGGGACTGTCTCAAGGGAGTCTGGCTGAGACGAGTGAAGAGTGTGTCCTGCACAGGGCTGCCTGGAAGGTTCCTGGAAGGTCTGCCGTGTTGGAAGATTCCTGGAAGCACGTGGTGAGACTTGGAGCTTGGTAGCCAGGGTGTTGGACTGGGGTCCTGAATAGCACCCGGACAGGACACATGTGTGTGCAGAGCCTGTGACGGTCTCACACTGAGAACCATGCGGTTCTATTGAGTTTGGCTGGAGTCAGCCTGGAAAGGACTGTTTTGTTACAGTGTGTCGGTGCAGCAGAAGCGAGTCCAGACCACCTGGGAATGGCACCTGGCGGTCCCTGCTAGCTTGCATCCGCTTAGTTAAGCCTGTCCCAAGAAAGGGTGAGTCTGGAATCAGTGATTAATCCAGAATGGAATGCATTTATGTTTGTTATGTTTTGTTACCGGATTTAAAGAGACAGTAAAATAGTGATTTTTGTACATAATGCCTGTGTGTTGCCTCGTTACTGCGTGCCCAGCCTCAGCCTACCAGAGCGAATCCCTACAGGTCATACACAGAGGAAGCAACGCAGTACAAAAGGGACAGGCAAAACTCGTAACAGGGACACAGCCAAATCAGAACCAGACAGACAAAACGTAGCACAGGCACAACGCACTGGCACAAGCACAGGGTCAAACACACTCAGCCAAAGGTCAGAGTATAAACGACAAAGACTGGCCTCAGAGTGAGGCTATAAAAAGCCTCCCAGGACCCAGAAAGAGGCCAACCAAGTTAACCCCGCGACTACCTGATCCAAGAACCCAGTAAACCATGACACCAAGAAAACCATTGGTAACACATTACGCCTTAAAGGTCCCTCTGCTCAAGAAGGCACATGTGCAGGCCCACCTGAAGTTTTCCAATGAACACCTGGATGATTCTGTGAGTGATTGGGAGAAGGTGCTTTGGTCACATGAGACAAAAATTGAGCTCTTTGGCATTAACTCAGCTAGCTGTGTTTGGAGGAAGAGAAATGCTGCCTATGACCCAAAGAACAGCGTCCCGACTGTCAAACATGGAGGTGGAAACATTTTGTTTTGGGGATGTTTCTCTGCTAAAGGCACAGGACTACTTCACCGCATCAATGGGTGAATGGATGGAGCCTTGAACCGTAAAATGCTGAGTGACAACCTCCTTCCCTCCACCAGGACATTAAAAATGGCTCGTGGCTGGGTCTTTCAGCAAGACATTGACCCAAAACATTCAGCCAAGGCAACAAATGAGTGGCTCAAAAACTAGCACATTAAGGTCATGGAGTGGCCTAGCCAGTCTCCGGACCTTAATCCTATAGAAAACTTATGGAGGGAGTTGAAATTCCGAGTTTTCAAGCGACAATCTTAATGATTTAGAGAACAATTGCAAAGAGGAGTGGACCAAAATTCCTCCTGACATGTGCGCAAACCTCATCATCAACTACAAAAACGTCTTACTGCTGTGCTTTCCAACAAGAGTTTTGCCACCAAGTATTAAGTCTTGTTTGCCAGAGGGATCAAATACTTATTTCTCACTGCAAAATGCAAATTTATATAATCTATACATTGTGATTTTCTGGATTTTATTTTTGATATTCTATCTCTCAATGTTAAAATTAATCTACCCTTAAAATTATAGACTGTTCATGTCTTTGTCAGTGGGCAAACTTAAAAAATCAGCAAGGGATCAAATAATTATTTCCTTCACTGTATGTCATGTGCTGTATCATGTGGTATCCAACTGAGCTCTCACACGTCTGTCATGTGTTTGAGTTGGCACTTACATTCAAAAAATTAACCTATTTAAACGATAATCCTGCATTTTTTGTATACATGTGGTTAATCCTGAGGAAGAAGTAATTTTGCACTTCGAAACGCGTCGAATAAATCACTACCTTTTCACTCGTTATACCAGAGTATAAGTCTCAGTACATCTGGCAGCGCGGAAACAATTGACAAATATCTTTTCAGAAGATGGTCCATATGTAATTGGCCCCATAAAATGCTTCATATCTACTATATAATCACCTAATTCTGTCTGTCTGTAACGGAAATCCCGTGTCGCTGATTGGTCACACCCAGCCAGATGCAACCAATCAGTGACAGGTGCAGTTCGGCCGCGAATTGGCGCAGGATTTGAACCATGCATGCCATTGCTATTGTCAGGAGATCAGCGGCGCTAGCCGCTGATCTCCCGATGGCAGCCGCTGGTCATCTCCTGCCACATGGAGGTCAGCGGCGACGCAGCCGGGAGATATATATTCTAGAATACCCGATGCGTTAGAATCGGGCCACCATCTAGTACTGTATAATTGTCCACATAAGATGCTCCATATGTATTTGGCCCCATAAGATGCTCCATTTATAATGGGCCCCATATACTGCTCCATATGTAATTGGTCCTATAAGGTGCTCTATTTATAATGGGCCCCATATACTGTTCCATATGTAATTGGCCCAATAGGATGCTCCATATTTAATTGGCCCCATAAGATGCTCCATATATAATTGGCCCCACAAGATGCTCCATATGTAATTGGCCTCATAAGATGCTTCATTTATAATGGAACCCGTAGACTGGTCCATATGTAATTGACTCCATAAGATGTTCCAAACATTAAAAAATAATTTAAAAAAAATGAAATACTCACCTCTGCTTGCTGGCTGCTGCTCTGCTCCAGAGACCCCGCAGCGTCGCCGTCTACCGGCTCTCTGCGCTGTGACTATTCAGGCAGAGTGCGCACAATGTGACGTCATCTCGCCCACTGACCTGAACATCAGTTAGAGGATGCGGAACACGCCGCATTGGTGGACCAGGGAGAGGTGAGTATCGCAAGTACAGGGGCCAAGAGCAAGCAGGGGTACATTTACAAGAGTCGGCACTGGCACAGGCATCGGGCTCCCATAGCGCCGGTGTTCTCAAAGGCAAGTGTGCCCCCCCGCCTGCTCAGAGCCCCGGGTGCTGGCGCCGACCCTGCCAACAAGTAAACTGATTCAGATACAAGATCATAGATGCTACATATGAAGTTTGACCTTATGAAAGGCCAACAAGACAACAAGATTGCTTTCATACTGGTTATCAGTAAAGAGTAGTGTGTGAATAAAGATGCCCAAGGATGTGAAACAATATACGTCAGTTTTGCTCAAAACTTCAGTGGCTGAAACTACACTGTGTGCAGAATTATTAGGCAAATTAGTATTTTGATCACATCATCCTTTTTATACATGTTGTCCTACTCCAAGCTGTATAGGATTGAAAGCCAACTGCCAATTATGTAAATCAGGTGATTTGCATCTCTGTAATGAGGAGGAGTGTGGTCTAATGACATCAACACCCTATATAAGGTGTGCTTAATTATTAGGAAACTTCCTTTCCTTTGGCAACATGGGTCAGAAGAGAGATTTGACGGACTCTGAAAAGTCAAAAAGTGTGAGATGTCTTGCAGAGGGATGCAGCAGTCTTGAAATTGCCAAACTTTTGAAGCATGATTACCGAACAATCAAGCGTTTCATGGCAAATAGTCAACAGGGTCGCAAGAAGCGTGTTGGCAAAAAAAGGTTCAAAATAACTGCCCATGAATTGAGGAAAATCAAGCATGAAGCTGCCAAGATGCCATTTGCCACCAGTTTTGCCATATTTCAGAGCTGCAACGTTACTGGAGTATCAAAAAGCACAAGGTGTGCCATACTCAGGGACATGGTCAAGGTAAGGAAGGCTGATAAAAGAAAACCACCTTTGAACAAGAAACATAAGGCCGGCGTCACACACAACGACAAAAAATCGGTCCGTTTTAGACGGTCGATTGTCGGATCAAAATGCAAACATCACACATCCTTCTGGCATCCGATTTTCCTTCAAAGATGCGATTTAGTCGCATGTGTGTGTACCTTGTAACATCCGATTTTCATCCGACTTGCGAGATTTTCTCGCAGGCTTGCAAAACTGACATATAATGGATCCAAAAGAATAGTATTTCAATCACAAAAAAAAGAATAGATATATACACATAGAACACATATATATATATATATATATATATATATATATATATACATGTCATTGTGACATGTATATATACATATATTTATAGTTCCTAGACTTCTACATACTGTTATAGCCACTAATTCAATTGCCGGCTTTTGTGAAATCACAGAAGCCGACATGAAATGATACATTGTTTCCACACAGTTAACCATGTCATTTCCTGTATTTTGATATTTGTTTAGAACTTACAATTACATGAGTGTATTTGTGCAAAATTTCAGACATGTAGGGGTTAATTAAAGGTGTAATTTCGTTGAAAAAAAATGCGTGGGCTCCCACTGTATTTTCTCCACCAGACAGACAAAGCAAGCGAGTGGGGGCAGATGTCACGCTGTCTAATGATATGTATACAATGTCAGTAAACTATTAATACAGGAACAACACTCTATACAACAACTAGTATAGCAACATCAGCAAGTAAGTATAGAATAGATTTACCTGACACGATATCTGCTGAACCCAGGGTTAATCTTGAGGACTTGATGAGCTGAAACAGGAAAGAGGTGGACCGGGATCTAACCTGACCCTAAACTGGGGTCCTAACTAATCCCTCACCTTGGAGGTACTGATAATGGTTCAGAGGTCCAAGTCACCAACCTAACCCTGTCTCCTATCAGACCCTGAACCCTGTAATCTGTCCTAAGAAGGATCCTGACTACCACCAAAGGGATATGGGCTGATCTTAGCTAAATACACAGATTAGACATATAAGACAGACAGGATAACACTCGCTTGCATACACACTCAAACACCAAAGGAACATAAATGGTCTGGGAAATAAACTCTAACCAAGTTGAGCTTAGAACCACTAAGGAGCTCACAACTAAAGTCTATACAGATTCATTCCTATCTGTGGTCTGCATGAAGGTTTCACTGGCAACTCCCCAAGCAGACAACCAGGAATTTAAAGGAAACCAATCAACAAATAATCAATTGCAGCCGGGAGAAACTGCACCCAGTCCCAGCACTGAGCACAGACAGAATTAACTCCCTAGCTGCCAAACACAAAGAAACAGCAGCTCAGCTGTGAGAAGTCAAAATGTGCAACCGCGACGATCTTCGTGGCAATGCACACATGACAGTACCCCCCCTTCTACGAGGGGCCTCCGGACCCTCAGGGCCAGGCCTGCCCGGGTGAGTTCTGTGGAAGGTCCGAACCAAACGATCTGCGTTAACATCAGACGCAGGGACCCACGTCCTCTCCTCTGGACCATACCCCTTCCAATGCACCAAGTACTGAAGGGACCGGCGATTCAGACGTGAGTCAATGATCTTTGATACTTGAAATTCCAAGTTACCATTGACCAACACAGGAGGAGGAGGTAGAGGTGACGGTATGACTGGTGCCACATACCTTTTAAGTAATGACTTGTGGAACACATTATGAATTTTAAACATAGGAGGGAGGTCCAGACGAAATGCCACAGGATTAATTATGGAACTGATCCTGTACGGCCCGATGAATCTGGGACCCAGTTTCCAGGAGGGCACCTTAAGTTTTATATTCCTGGTAGACAACCTTACCAGATCGTTCACATTCAGATCTGGACCAGAAACTCTCCTCCTATCAGCCATACGTTTGTAACGGTTCCCCATCGCACTCAGATTATTCAATACACCTCTCCACACAGAAGCAAGTGACGACGAGAAACGCTCCTCCTCAGGAACCCAAGAAGGGCCCCCCCCATTGAAAGTACAAAACTGAGGATGAAAACCATATGCCCCAAAAAACGGGGACTTACCAGTGGACTCGCTCCGCCTGTTGTTAAGAGCGAACTCTGCCAGAGGCAAGAAAGAAGACCAGTCCTCCTGGTTCTCTGAGACAAAACACCGGAGATATGTCTCTAAGCTCTGATTCAGACGCTCTGTCTGACCATTGGTCTGCGGATGAAAAGCCGAGGAAAATGACAATTGCATCCCCCGACGTAAACAAAATGCCCTCCAAAATTTGGACACAAACTGAGACCCCCTATCTGACACCACATCAGAAGGCAACCCATGAAGTCTAACGATCTCCCTAATGAACACCTGCGCCAGAGTTTTAGCATTAGGGAGTGCAGGAAGAGCAACGAAATGTGCCATCTTACTGAACCTGTCAACAACCACCAGTATGACAGTATTCCCTGACGACGGAGGAAGGTCCGTAATGAAGTCCATAGATAAATGAGTCCATGGACGCTCCGGAAGTTTCAAGGGTAAAAGGGTCCCAGACGGACGGGTATGAGGGGTTTTAGAGCGAGCACACACCCCACATGACGCGACAAAAGTTATAACATCTTTATTAGCATTAGGCCACCAAAACCGGCGAGAAAGGAGATCTAAAGTAGCCTTACTCCCTGGATGTCCTGCTAGAGCAGAATTATGATGTGCCTCAATAACCTTTTGTCTCAACAGATTTGGGACAAACAGTCTCCCTGGAGGTCCTGCAGGGGCGTCCCCCTGAGCCTCTAATACCTCCTCCTCAAGCTCAGAAAATACAGCCGACACTACCACCCCCTCCTGAAGGATAGGACTCGGGTCATCCGTTTTCCCGGCCCCTGGGAAACTGCGAGACAAGGCATCAGCCTTTACATTCTTAGACCCCGGGCGATAAGTGACGACAAAATTAAACCTGGTAAAAAACAATGACCATCGAGCTTGTCTGGAATTCAGACGCTTAGCGGATTCCAAATACAACAGGTTCTTGTGATCAGTAATAACGGTAACCGGGTGGACTGCCCCCTCCAAAAAGTGACGCCATTCTTCAAAAGCCAATTTAATGGCCAAAAGTTCCCTATTGCCGATATCATAATTCCTTTCGGCGGACGACAATTTCTTAGAAAAGAAAGCGCACGGATGCCATTTACCAGGGGACGGACCCTGGGACAATATAGCACCCACCCCTACGTCAGACGCATCCACCTCCACAATGAACGGCTGAGATGCATCTGGTTGGATGAGAACGGGTGCCGAAGCAAAACATTTCTTCAAAGAGGAAAAGGCTTGGCAAGCTTTGTCCGACCATTTAGAAAAATCCGTCCCTTTTCTTGTCATGTCAGTGAGAGGTTTGACGACAGATGAGAAATTACAAATAAATTTCCGGTAGTAGTTAGCAAACCCCAAAAAACGCTGCAGAGCCTTAAGATCCCCTGGCTGATCCCATTCAAGCACTGCTCTCACCTTTTCAGGGTCCATACGGAAACCGGAGGCTGACACCAAAAAACCCAAAAACTGAAGTTCCTGTACGGCAAATACACACTTCTCCAGTTTGGCGTATAATTTATTGTCTCGCAAGATCTGCAACACCTGTCTCACATGCTCCTGATGAGACACAAGATCTGGCGAGTAAATTAAAATGTCGTCCAAATATACAACCACAAACAGCCCCACAAGGTGACGAAAAATGTCATTAACAAAATGTTGGAATACTGCTGGTGCAGTAGTCAGACCAAAAGGCATGACTAGGTTCTCATAATGTCCCTCCGGCGTGTTAAACGCCGTTTTCCACTCATCCCCCTCTTTTATCCTAATCAGATTATACGCCCCCCTGAGATCCAATTTAGAAAACCATTTGGCGCCAACAATTTGATTGAAGAGATCAGGAATAAGAGGGAGTGGATACGGATCTCGAACAGTAATCCGATTAAGTTCACGGAAATCCAAGCAAGGGCGTAGGCCTCCATCTTTCTTCTTCACAAAGAAGAACCCCGCAGCTACTGGGGAAGATGAAGGTCTAATATGCCCTTTGGCCAGACTTTCAGAAATATAATCTTTCATAGCCTGCCTCTCAGGACCAGAAAGATTATACAACCTAGCTTTAGGCAACTTAGCATCAGGAAGGAGATTAATAGAGCAGTCATACACGCGATGAGGAGGCAACTCCTGACACCCCTCCTCAGAGAAAACATCCTCAAAATCCTCCAAAAAAGGAGGCAATGTACTAGGCACGACCGCACTGATGACTGTGTTCATGCAGTTGCTTTTGCAAAACTCACCCCATTGGCTTATTTCTCTGGACTGCCAATTAATCACAGGGTTATGTTTAACCAACCAAGGAAGTCCCAACACAATGGGAGTAGGTAGACCCTCCAACACATAACAAGATAATTGTTCCCTATGTATTGCCCCTACCCGAAGGTCAATGTTATGAACCTCATGAACAAAGCTACCTTGGCCGAGAGGCCTGGCGTCAATGGAGAATATAGGGATCGGTTTGACCAATACACTCAGATGCATACCTTGAGCCTGAGCAAACTGAGCGTCAACCAGATTAGCCCCGGAACCACTATCAAGAAGAACAGACAATCTCTCCACTCTCGTACCAACTACCACCTCCACTGGTACAAGGAACTGAGAAGAACTGGCGGATGAAATACATACTCCCAGGTTGTCGTCCACCACACAACCTGGGATTAACAGTTTTCCGGCGACTTTTGGCTCAACAAGGCACGGGATGGACATTCTCCAACAAAATGTCCCTCTTTCCCGCAGAAAAAACATCTTCTAGTCCTGCGGCGTACTGCCAATCCCCTCCTACGAAATGATGTCCCTCCCAACTGCATAGGCTCATCCGAACAGACAAGGGGAACCTCAACATAAGGGACTTTAGTGGTAGGTGGAGAAACAACAGGGAGTGGGGTTACCTCACCCCTCTCCCGAAGCCGTCTATCAGTACGGATAGCTAAGGCCATAGCAGCCTCCAGAGAAGGAGGAGACTCATACTGAGCCAAAACGTCTTTTAATTTATCAGAAAGCCCATGACAAAACTGGCTCCTAAGAGCTGGGTCATTCCACTGAGTATCTGTGGCCCATCTACGAAACTCAGAAGCAAATTCCTCTGCCGGACGATCTCCCTGCTGTATCTTACGTAATTTTGTCTCAGCAAGAGAGACCCGATCTGGGTCATCATATACCAATCCCAGGGCAGTAAAAAATTGATCTACAGACAGTAGAGCCGGGGATCCCGGAGGAAGGGAAAATGCCCAGGATTGAGGGTCCCCTTGCAGAAGTGAGATAACAATTCCCACTCTCTGCTCCTCACTCCCTGATGATCGAGGCCGAAGCCGAAAATACAATTTACATGCCTCCCGGAAGGTGAAAAATTTGTCTCGCCCACCAGTGAACCTGTCCGGGAGAGCAACCTTAGGTTCAACTCTGGTTTGCTCCAGGGGAGACAAAACTTTGGACTTAATGTCCGTCAGCTCCATGGATAATCCCTGCAACTGCAGATCCAGCTGGGCTACTGGATCAATGGTAACTGGAGATAATTTTTATGGCCAGTGAAAATGTCACGCTGTCTAATGATATGTATTCAATGTCAGTAAACTGTTAATACAGGAACAACACTCTATACAACAACTAGTATAGCAACATCAGCAAGTAAGTATAGAATAGATTTACCTGACACGATATCTGCTGAACCCAGGGTTAATCTTGAGGACTTGATGAGCTGAAACAGGAAAGAGGTGGACCGGGATCTAACCTGACCCTAAACTGGGGTCCTAACTAATCCCTCACCTTGGAGGTACTGATAATGGTTCAGAGGTCCAAGTCACCAACCTAACCCTGTCTCCTATCAGACCCTGAACCCTGTAATCAGTCCTAAGAAGGATCCTGACTACCACCAAAGGGATATGGGCTGATCTTAGCTAAATACACAGATTAGACATATAAGACAGACAGGATAACACTCGCTTGCATACACACTCAAACACCAAAGGAACATAAATGGTCTGGGAAATAAACTCTAACCAAGTTGAGCTTAGAACCACTAAGGAGCTCACAACTAAAGTCTATACAGATTCATTCCTATCTGTGGTCTGCATGAAGGTTTCACTGGCAACTCCCCAAGCAGACAACCAGGAATTTAAAGGAAACCAATCAACAAATAATCAATTGCAGCCGGGAGAAACTGCACCCAGTCCCAGCACCGAGCACAGACAGAATTAACTCCCTAGCTGCCAAACACAAAGAAACAGCAGCTCAGCTGTGAGAAGTCAAAATGTGCAACCGCGACGATCTTCGTGGCAATGCACACATGACAGCAGATAATAACAGCCTAGGGAGGGTACATTTTTTGTGCCCCCCTGGCTACTAACATCTGCCCCCAGACTCCCAGAAAGGGCAAATCTATAATTAGATTCGCCCTTTCTGGCACTTTGCCCGTCTATTCCCATTGCCCTATAGCGGTGGCGAATGGGTTAATAATCTCACCTTAATGTCACCTTAGTATTGAAAGGTGACCTTAAGGCAGGTTAATAATTGAGAGCTGTCAATTAGACAACTATCAATTATTAATCCTATTGTATGATAGAAAAATCAAACACACACAGTTTAATAAAAAAGAAGTTTAATGAAATAATCACACAGTTTTTGACAATATTTTATTTTCCTGCTAAAACCATTTCCTGTAATAAAAATAAAATAAAAAAGCAAAATGATTCTTACCAATCCGAAGTACAGTCAGGTCCCACGCTGTAATCCATCAGAAAGGGTTAACAGGTTACAGGTCGCAGAGAGCTAATAATGCTGTCTCAGACCTGTATTCCCCTGAATGAATCAGTTACTCTCCCAGCGAAAGGAGAGGAATAGATTCATGAATGGAGCTTAATTGATTTATTGCCACTTTCACTTGAGTGACCTGACCTAAGGTGAAAGTGGATACAATCAATTAAGCTTCATTCATGAATCACATCCTCTCCTGTCGGCAGGAGATAAGCTCATTCATTCAGGAGCTATCAGATGAGCACACAGGATTACTTGCGCTGCTTATCTGATTGCTAGTTAACCCTTTGTGAAGGATTACATCGTGGGACGTGACAGATTGCCAGATAGGTAAAAATAATGTTGTTTTATTATTTTATATTTATTTTAGAAGAACAAGGGCTTCGAACGGATTAAGACTTAAATAAAAGATGGTCAAAAATATGTGTTTTTATTTCATTAAAATTATTTATTCTTAAAGTGTGTGTGTGTTTTTTTATTTACTTCAATAGGATTAATAATTGATAGTTGTCTAATTGACAGCTCTCAATTATTAACCTGCCTTAAGGTCACCTTTCAATACTAAGGTGACATTAAGGTGAGAATATTAACCCATTCGCCACCGCTACAGGGCAATGGGAATAGACGGGCAAAGTGCCAGAAAGGGCGAATCTAATTATAGATTTGCCCTTTCTGGGGTGTCTGGGGGCAGATGTTAGTAGCCAGGGGGGGCACAAAAAAAAGTACCCTCCCTAGGCTATTATTATCTGCCCCACTCGCTTGCTTTGTCTGTCTGGTGGAGAAAATACAGCGGGAGCCCACGCATTTTTTTGTCAACGAATTTACACCTTTAATTAACCCCTACATGTCTGAAATTTAGCACAAATACACTCATGTAATTGTAAGTTCTAAACAAATATCAAAATACAGGAAATGACATGGTTAACTGTGTGGAAACAATGTATCCTTTCATGTCGGCTTCTGTGATTTCACAGAAGCCGGCAATTGAATTTGCGGCTATTACAGTATGTAGAAGCCTAGGAAATATAAATATATATATATATACATGTCACAATTACATATATATATATATATATATGTATATATATATATATATGTATGTGTGTATATCTATTCTTTCTAGTCTTTATTAAAGCTGTCAGTGTGATTTTACAGTATAGCCGGGGATGAATTGCCGGCTTTTCTAAAGGACACCGATGCGATTTCATCGCAAGTCACACATGCAGTCCGTTTGTAATCAGATTTTTCATCGCTCCCATAGACTTGCATTGGCGATAGTCGACCCACAATCGGTGACAATCGCAATCTGATACTGGGAGCTGCTCCATAGATTAACATAGGGCAGACTGCAATACGATTTTTCATCGCATTGCAGTCGTCCGATTCTGTCGCCAGTGTGACGCCGGCCTAAGATAAAACGTCAAGACTGGGCCAATAAATATCTTAAGACTGATTTTTCTAAGGTTTTATGGACTGATGAAATGAGAGTGACTCTTGATGGGCCAGATGGATGGGCCCGAGGCTGGATCTGTAAAGGGCAGAGAGCTCCACTCCGACTCAGAAGCCAGCAAGGTGGAGGTGGGGTACTGGTATGGGCTGGTATCATCAAAGATGAACTTGTGGGATCTTTTCGGGTTGAGGATGGAATGAAGCTCAACTCCCAGACCTACTGCCAGTTTCTGGAAGACACCTTCTTCAAGCAGTGGTACAGGAAGAAGTCTGTATCGTTCAAGAAAAACATGATTTTCATGCAGGACCATGCTCCATCACATGCATCCAAATACTCCACAGCGTGGCTGGCCAGTATAGGTCTAAAAGAAGGAAAAATAATGACATGGCCTCCTTGTTCACCTGATCTGAACTCCATAGAGAACCTGTGGTCCCTCATAAAATGTGAGATCTACAGGGAGAGAAAACAGTACACCTCTCGGAACAGTGTCTGGGAGGCTGTGGTGTCTGCTGCACACAATGTTGATCGTAAACAGATCAAGCAACTGACAGAATCTATGGATGGAAGACTTTTGAGTGTCATCGTAAATAAAGGTGGCTATGTTGGTCACTGATTTTTTTAATTTGTTTTTGAATGTCAGAAATGTTTATTTCTAAATTTTGTGTTGTTATATTGGTTTACCTGGTGAAAATAAACAAGTGAGATGGGTATATATTTGTTTTTTATTAAGTTGCCTAATAATTCTGCACAGTAATAGTTACCTGCACAAACAGATATCCTCCTAAGATAGCCAAATCTAAAAAAAAAACACTCCAACTTCCAAAAATATTAAGCTTTGATATTTATGAGTTTTTTGGGTTGATTGAGAGCATAGTTGTTGTTCAATAATAAAAAGAATCCTCTTCAATACAACTTGCCTAATAATTCTGCACACAGTGTAGTGTTTAAAATATTAGTAATCTATGCATGTCTTAGGATCACCATTGTCTATCAGCAGCTAATGGTCCATTTAAATTACATTTATGTCATATGTTGGATTAGGTTTTAAAAATATATGTTTGCAGAAAATTATGTTAAAACAAGTTGTAACAACATTTGAAAGAGGTGGTAGTAGTTAGTGGTTTGTTTAGCTCTATCTATCTGGCTTTTGTGATATTGAGACTCTTAGCTCAGAAAGGTCTGTAGGTATAGAAGGATGTTGTGAGGGAGAAGAATATATGTGCTACACAATATCTTACCTGTCATCAGTTTTTCATTAATAATTAGTAGTGATGAGCGAGCACTAAAATGTTCGGGTGCTCATTGTTCGGGTCGAGCAGATTGGAATACTCGGGTACTCGGACAGAACAACGAACCCAATGTAAGTCTATGGGAGACGCGATTATTTTTGCTGCGATCCACCCCGGGGGACCTTTAAAGGTCTAAAAACGTCTAAAAATGATGGAAACACTGCTCAAATGACACAGGAACATTATGGGGATCGCCCCTGGAAACATTCCTGCCTTCTAGTTCACAGCTGTAAACAATGTTGTCAGAGTTTCATACCTTTGTTTCCGATGCACCCAAAAACACACCAAAACGAAACCGAAGCTGATTTTGCAGTGAAATATGTGAAGGCACATCCTTTCCAGGTTAATGACATGTATATAAGGCAAAATAATTAACCCCAGACCAAAATGTTCCTCCACCACTTGGGATATGTTCTGACGTAGCATTTTATAACTGTTTTTGCTACTTTAATATTGATTTCAACCAAAACAAATGCATTCACTGGGAAATGTCATTGTAAAATTTAACAACCCTAGCTGGCCATGTGGTGTGTGACACATAAGCAGACCCATCTTCCTTCATTTATGAAGGAGGGACTCTTAAAGTCACAGAGCCTGTTTTTACGGTAAATGCTAGACTTTATGGGCTCTTTCCAGGTCTGACGTCATTTCCGGGGGCGTGTCTGACAAAGCCAGGAAGAAAGCCGCCATTAGACATCTCTTTCTGATGCCGGCGTCTGTCAGCTGCAGGGAGGGAAATCAGAGGTCAGAATCCTCAGTGACATATAAGAGTATTTATTTACAGGTTGATGTCTACTTAGATTTTTGGTTGAGGGGGCCTGATACTTGGGGTACTTGGGGCTGTCTAGTGGGGTTTGTGTTGTTTAATGCATGGTCTTTGGGTTGGTTGTGCAACGGAGGTTAATGCACGGTTGTGGGATTGGTTGTGCCCTGGGGGGTTAATGCATGGTTGCGGGGTCTGGTTTTGTTCCTGGGGGGTTAATGCACTCTTGTGGTGTCTGGTTGTGCTTCCGGGGAATGAATGCACGGTTGTGGGGTTAGTTATACCTGAGAAAGGGGGGGTTAATGCACGCTTGTGGGTCTGGTTGTGTACTGGGGAAATAAATGCATGGTTTTGAGGTCTTGTTATGCCCTGGGGGGTTAATGCATGCTTGTGGGGTCTGGTTGTGCGCTAGGGCGGTTAATGCATGGTTGTGGGGTTGGTTGTTCTCCGGGGGGGTTTATGCTCGCTTGTGGGTCTTGTTGGGACCGGGGGAGTTAATTCACGGTTGTGGGGTCTGGTTGTGCTCCGGGGAAATTTAATGCATGGTTGTGGTGTCTGATTGTACCTGGGGGCTTAATGCACGGTTGTTGGGTTGGTTGTGCCCGGGGGTAGTTAATGCACGGTTGTGGGGTCGGGTTTGGTTCCCGGGGGTTAATGCACGTTTGTGGGGTCTGGTTGTGCTCCTAGGGGGTTAATGCATGGTTGTGGGGTCTGTTGTGCCCGGTGGGGTTACTGCAGGGTTTTATGGGGTCTGGTTTGGTTCCGGGGGGGGTTAATGCATGCTTGTGGGGTCTGGTTGTGTCCCGGGGAATGAAGCATGGTTATGGGGTCTGGTTTTTTTCCCCGGGGGGTTAATGCACGGTTGTGGGATCTGGTTGTGCCCGGGGGGGTTTTTAATGCATGGGTGTGGGGTTTGGTTTGGTTCCCAGGGGGTTAATGCACGTTGTGGGGCCTGGTTGTGCTCCCAGGGAAATGAATGCACTGTTGTGGGGTCTGTTTATGCCCTGGGGAGGGGGGTTAATTCACGTTGTGGAGTCCGGTTGTGCTCCTAGGGGGTTATCCATGGTTGGGGATTGGTTGTGCCAGGGGGTATTAATGCACGCTAGTGGGGTTTTGTGACCTGGGGGGTTAATGCACGGTTGTGGAGTCTGGTTGTGGTCCTGGGAAATGAATGCACGGTTGTGGGGTCTGGTTTGCCCTGGGGGGTTATGCACGCTTGTGGGGTCTGGTTGTGCACCTAGGGGGTTTAATGCATGCTTGTGGGGTTGGTTGTGCGCCTAGGGGTTATGCATGGTTTTGGGGTTGGTTGTTGTCTAGGGGGTAATGCATGCTTGTGGGGTCTTGTTGGGACCTGGGGGGTTAATGCCAGTTGTGTGGTACTGGTTGTGCTCCCTAGGAACTGAATGCATGGTTGTGGGGGTTGGTTGTGCCCTGGGGGGTTAATGCACGGTTGTGGGGTCTGGTTGTTCCCGGGGGTAGTTAATGCACAGTTGTGGGTTGGTTTGGTTCCCAAGGGGTTAATGCATGCTTGTGGGGTCTGGTTGTGTCCTAGGGGGTTATGCACGGTTGTGGGGTTCTGATTGTGCCCCGGGTAGGGTTAATGCACGGTTGTGGGTCTGGTTTGGTTCCAGGGGGTTAATGCATACTTGTGGGGTCTGGTTATGCCCTGGGGAGGGGAGGTTAATGCACGTTGTGGGGTCTGGTTGTGCTCTTAGGGGGTTAATGCACGGTTGTGGTGTCTGGTTGTGCCCCAGGGGTGTTAATGCTGCTTGTGGGTCTTGTTGGCACCTGGGGGTTAATGCACAATTGTGGGGTTGATTGTGCTCCTGGGGAATTAATGCATGGTTGTGGGGTCTGTTTATGCCCTGGGGGGCTTACTGCATGCTTGTGCTGTCTGGTTGTATGCCTAGGGGGGTTAATGCATGGTTGTGGGGTTTGGTTGTTCCCCGGGGGGTTAATGCACGCTTGTGGGGTCTTGTTGGGACCTGGGGGGTTAATGCACGGTTGTGGGGTCTGGTTGTGCTCCCGGGGGAAATTAATGCATGGTTGTGGGGTTTGGTTGTGCCTGGGGGGTTTAATGCACGGTTGTGGGGTTGGTTGTGCCCCGGGGGCAGTTAATGCTACGGTTGTGGGGTCTGGTTGGGTTACCGGGGGGTTAATACACGTTGTGGGGTCTGGTTTGCTCCTTGGGGGTTATTGCATGGTTGTGGGGTCTGATTGTGCTACGGTGTGGTTAATGCATGTTGTAGGGTCTGGTTGTGTTCCTGGGGGGTTAATGCACGGTTGTGTGGTCTTGTGTCCAGATGGGGGTTAATGCATGGTTGTGGGGTCAGGTTGTGCCCTGTGGGGTTAATGCATGGTTGTGGGGTCGGGTTGTGCCCTGAGGGGTTAATGCATGCGTGTGGGTTCTGGTTGGGCTCCGTTTGGGTAAATGCATGGTTGTGGGGTTGGTTGGGTTCCCTGGGGGTTATACACGTTGTGCTCCTGGGGAATGAATGCCGGGTTGTTGGGTCTGTTTATGCCTGGGGGGCTTAATGCATGCTTGTGCTGTCTGGTTGTATGCTAGGGGGGTTAATGCATGGTTGTGGGGTTTGGTTGTTCCCCGGGGGGTTATAACGCTTGTGGGGTCTTGTTGGGACCTGGGGGGTTAATGCACGGTTGTGGGGTTGGTTGTGCTCCCGGGGAAATGAATGCATGGTTGTGGGGTCTGGTTGTGCCCTGGGGGGGTTAATGCATGGTTGTGGGGTCTGGTTGTGCTCGGGGGTAGTTAATGCTACGGTTGTGGGGTTGGTTGGGTTACGGGGGGGTAATAAACGCTTGTGGGGTCTGGTTCTGCTCCTAGGGGGTTAATGCACGGTTGTGGGTCTTGATTGTGCACGGTGGGGTTATTGCATGCTTGTAGGGTTGGTTGTGTTCCTGAGGGGTAATGCCGGTTGTGGGGTCTTGTGTCCCAGTGGGGGTTAATGCATGGTTGTGGGGTAGGTTGTGCCCTGGGGAGGTTAATGCATGGTTGTGGGGTCGGGTTGTGCCCCTGAGGGGTTTAATGCATTGCGTGTGGGTTCTGGTTGGGCTCGTTTGGGTTAATGCATGGTTGTGGGGTCTGGTTGGGTTCCTGGGGGTTAATACACAGTTGTGTTGTCTGAGTGGTTGGGGACTTGTGCTTGGGTAAGGGCGTATCTGGTGTGGCTTGTGCTTAGTGAGGGCACATGTGCATCTGTTGTGACTTTGACTTGAAGGGGGGATTGTTTTTGTGGTAGGCACGACTGGTGGGGTTTATGGTTGGGGTTAGGGTGCCATCTGGTGGGTTTATGCTTGGGGGAGGTGCCAACTCGTGGGGTTTATGCTTGGGGGAGGGGCTTCCGATGGTGGGTTTATGCTTGTGGGGTAGAAGTCCGATGGGGGTTTATGTGGGGGAGCTGCATGTCGATGGTGGTTATGGTGGGGGGTGGAGTCCAATGAGGGTTTATGCTGGGGGGGAAAAGGATGTCTGGGGATTTATGCTGGGGGGAGTGGATGTCCAATGAGGGTTTATTTCTGGGGAAGTAGATGTCCGATGAGGGTTTATGTGGGGGGAGTGGATGTCCGATGAGGGTTTATGCTGGGGGGAGTGGATGTCCGATGAGGGTTTATGCAGGGAGGGAGTGGATATCGATGAGGGTTTTTTTGGGGGGTGTGGTGTCCGATGAGGGTTTTTATGCTTGGGTGGCTCAGTCGGAGTAATGCTTTGGGGGGGGTGGTCGTCTTTTTGCTTGGGGGTTGAGGGGGTGGAGGTCCGATGGGATTTTGCTGGAGGTTTATGCTTGGGAAGCGGGGTGGATGGCGTCCAATGGGAGTAATGCTTGAGTAATGCTTGGGTGAGTGGTACATCCGATGGGGGGTTTTATGCTTGGGGCGGTTGGGGGGGGCGTTTCAGATTTATGCTTGGGGGATGCAGCATGTGATGGGGATTCACCCTTGGGGGAAGGTGGCGTCTGGGGATTTACGCTTGGCGGAGGAGGGTGTGAGTGCTTTGTTGGGTTTATATGTGGGGTCCACTGAGTGTGTGAGGTGGTGGTTTATGATTGGGGGGGTTCTGCTTGTGTTGAATTGAAGGCATACTGAACCAGCATGATACCACAGCATCTTGCAGCAGCATGCTATTGAATCCGGTTAGAGTTTAGTTGGACCATCATTTATTTTTCAACAGGGCAATGACCCCAAAACACCTCCAGGCTGTGTAACGGTTTTTGCCCAAGGGGGAGGGGTTTTGGGGGGGTTTGTTTCCCCCAAAAAGCCCTGGCCCCACAGTCACCGCCTGAATCGGGATGGTTTGGGGTGGCGGTCGCTCAGTTTTTTTTTGAAAAACCCCCAATGGTCCCAGCAAAGCCCCCCCCCCCCAAAAACACACCACCTCTCCATGTTTTCCGGGGGGAAAATAGGCTTTTTGGGGTCCTCCTTCCCTTTTTTTATGAAAAGGGCAGTAAAAAAAGAAAAGGGGGGAATTTGAAAAACCCCTAGTAAAAAGACATTTTTTCATTTGTTTACACTTTTTTGTAAAGTGTAAGTTTTTTCCCCCAAAATGTTTTAATTTTAGTTTTGCCCCCTTTCATTTTTGATTCAAAAATTTTCACAGTATAAAAATTTAAAAGAATCTTTGAATGAGAAGGGTGCCCAAAAATTTTTGGTCTGTACTGTATTTATCAAAAAAAAAGGGAAAAAACCCAAAATTAAAATCCAGATCTGAATAAAAGAAATATTCTCTTCCCAAATTTGTTGTGTCAAAGTTGAATTTTTTGGGAAAAAAAAAATTTACCCCAAAAATCTCAAGGGAAAATTTAAAAAGTTTTTTTTTTAAATTTTTTTTCCCCAAAAAATTAAAAGGGAAAAGAAATTTTCCTTGTCCTTAAAAAAAGTAAAAATGATGTGCTCTGTAGTGGGTGTGGCCCCCGGGGGTTTGTTTCCCCCCGTGTGTTAAACCCCCCTAAATGTGGGCGTCCTGAAAAAAATGGCGGATGGTCTCCGGGGATTCCCCCAAGGGATAAAGAACCCCCAACCCCGGACTCTGGGGCAATGGACGTTGGTGGATGGAGCGGAATAATGCCCCCTATTGCCAAAACGGATTTGGTCGGGGGAAAAAAGGGGGGGCCCAGTCCAAAAACTTCAAGATTTCACTTGCGGGAAAATGTGACAAATCCAGAAAAATTTTGGGGGTTGGGTTTGTTTGCATTAGGGGGAAACCCCAAAAGGGCCCAAAACCCCACAAAATTTGGTCTCAAAAGGGGTCTGGGATCTTTTTGGGCCCTTTAATGCCGTAGGTCCTCTGGGGAAGGATGTGCGGCCCTCCAAAAAAAACCCCCCCAAAACCATTTTGCCCATCCCCAAACCCCGTCAGTAAAAAGGGTTGCAGGGGTAGAGCTTCCCAGCGTCCCCAGCTCTGTCAGTCTGTTTTTTTGGTTGCTCGTGTAAACCCTGTTTAAATCTGTAAAGAGGGGGGGGGGCCCCATTTTTTGGTTTAAAAATCCGGGTGTTCTGTTTTAAAAACCCAAACCCACCCTGCTGGGTGTGGGGCTGTGACCCCAACCCCCCCTTTGGGGAAAGTGGGCCCTAAAAATCCCCCGGGGGTTTTTGGGGTTTTGTATCCTTTGTGCGACCAAAAAATTTTTGGGCCCTGGGGGAGGTTTTTTTGCGGGCTTGGCGTGCCCCGTTTTCCCCCTTCCACA
>JARQOD010008294.1:0-36084 GCA_033576555.1 Oophaga sylvatica | reverse complement strand
GGCGCTGTGTACAGTGGCTCCGGCGGCCCCCGCAGCTCGGTCATGTTACGGCAGGCTCTGTGGATGCTGTGTTGTCTTGCGGCGCTGTGTACAGTGGCTCCGGCGGCCCTGTGGCTCGGTCATGTTACGGTAGGCTCTGTGGTTGCTGTGTTGTCTTGCGGCGCTGTGTACAGTGGCTCCGGCGGTCCCCGAGGCTCGGTGTGATGATACTGGAAGCTCCATGGCTTGTGCTGTGCTAGAACTACAGTCCTCATCTTTTTTTTACTGCTGATAGCCCACAGAGCATTGTCCCCCCTCCCTCTCTCACGCTTCTCATCAACCCCAGCCTGCACACAAGTAGTGTAATCTGAGCTACCAGTGCTGGAGTTTCCCGCCTCACCGCAGGGGGTCCCCATTGTCTTCACATGTGCTTTCCTTCCATAGCAGCCATTATGAGGATTCATTCTTTTTGGTGATAACACGGTGGGAATTTGCATCAGAAACACGAAGTTACTGTTTTGAAACATGCGCCGACAGGCATCGTTCCCGTGGTACTGGTGAACCCGTAACTCCAACAGAACCCGAGAAATGGAATTCTCGGATGTCCCATGAGCTATTTCACCCAAGTTTGGGCTCATTTGAACCGTCATTTCAAAGTAAGATCATTGATAGGTCTGCCATTATTCTGCTAGAGTTCCCCGCTGAGTTATGGTCCTTATGACTTTCCAGAGCTTCAAACCATACTTCTATCCCTGGGAGGTGGCCAGAATAACCATCCCCTTTTGTGAGGTCAGCAGCCCACAGGTATAAGTCTTGCAGTTAAGCCCCCCTTAGTCATTCCAAGCTGTGATGACTTGACTAAGAGATCTGCAAATGAACTATGACGTGTGGCTCCTCCCCCGGCCTGTCTTGCCTATGCCTATGTAACTATCATGTGAGTTTTTTCACTTTTAATCCCGTTTATTTTCTGTAACCATATTGTACATAACGATATTGCCTCAGCTTGTTACCTTTTTTTATAAGCACTGCCTGTTTTTTTTAAGGAATAAACCTATAAATTTATTAGTTTGTTTCTCCTGCTCTATAAGCGAATCTGCACGTGCCTGAAGTACTACGCTACTGTTTTGGGGTTGCTACGGACCCTCTTGATAAATTATTCATTAAGGAAATCGTAGCTGGTGGCAGCTAAAAGAAGGGGTGTAAAGTGTTGACCTATGGGGTGGCGTTGGCTGTGACGGAGCGGGTTTTATAAGTGTATTGCCTGGCTGCGGCCCGGAGTAATTATAATTCCCTCACTGCAGCGTGCCCAATAGCCAGCACACATCCAAGTGACCCGTCTGGCGACTAATTATCCTAGGTGCAGTTCCCTGACTGACCTGAGGGTAAGGGGGGCGCCAGAGAGCTGCAAGTTCCTAAGTGGACGTGGGATAATTATAAATCCCTGCAGTTTACTGGGTTGGACAGCAGCAGCCGTCGTGTGTGTGTCGCGTTTTCGTCACATTTGCGGCACGGAGGGATCACAAGCCGTGATACCCCGGGCTACCGTGTGGCGGACCGTGTGCACGTTTCATCACATGTGGTGGCAGAGCGGTGGGATTATAGAGCATTAGTGATCTGGTTTGAGCAATCATTTCATTCACTAAAAAACTTGCACGGTTCTTCAGGGACCCTGCAACTAAAGTTTTGGAGAACAGACTCAGTGTTTATTAGTCCTGAGACAATTGTGTGTACTTGCGGTTACCCCTCCCTTCTCTTTGTTTTTCTATCCTATCTTTTATTTGGCAAACATGGCTACAAGAGGAGCAAGTTGGTACGAAAAGCAGAACAGGAACACTCTTGTGGGAATCTGCGTGTACCACGGCCTTGACCACAAGAACCAAACCAAAGCCCGACTGGTCCAGGCCCTGAAGGAACTGGAAGAGCATCAGAGTGTGGCGGGCACAGGAGCCGGCCCAAGCCAAGGTGGTGCTGCAGCAGAGGCCCAAACCCTGCATGCTTACACCCAGGGCGGGTTGGACCCTTACCTGCAGGCGGCCCTGTAGGGACTCCCCACCGACGACCGGGAGGAGCGCCTGAAGCTGATCCAGCAATACCAGCAGGAGGCCCGAGCCGAGCGCCAAGCCCAGCGGGAGGCTGAGAGAGCCGAGCAGGAGGCTGAGAGAGCCCGAGCCGAGCGGGAAGCCCAAGCGCAGAGAGCCCATGAGCTGGAGATGGTCCAGCGAGGGGGGATGCTCCCCACCGCCTGAGCGGTACACCCAGTAGCTCTCAGAGTCCGAAGCCCAGGCCGGAGCACTTTCTCGTGATGGAAAAGGACGGAGACTTGGACACTTTTCTGCGGGCCTTTGAGAAAGTCTGCAGACAGTACCAGCTGCCTGCCGACCAATGGGCCAGGTACTTGACCCCCGGGCTAAAGGGCAAAGCTCTGGAGGCGTTTGCTTCCCTCACGTCAGATCAAGATGATGACTATGAGGCCATCAAGCAGGCCCTGATCGCCAAGTACCAGCTAACCCCTGAGGTATACCGAAAGAAGTTCCGGAACCTCCAACGTGGCCCACACGACAGTTATAGCGATGTGGTGCAAGGACTCAGGAACCACTTTGACCAGTGGATCCATGGACTGTCAGTTGACACCTTTGAGGAGCTGAGAGACCTGATGATCAAAGACCAGTTCCTGCACCTGTGCCCAGCTGAGGTCCGATAGTTCATTCTGGACTGAGAACCGGAGGACGCGGTCACAACAGCACGGATCGCCGACAGCTATGAGGCCAACCGGAAACCCGAGGTGCGGAAGCCTCGCTGGGGAGGGGGTGAGCCTGCAACCAACCCCAGTGCCCCTGCCAGTCATCCCTCTGGAGGCACTATCCCCTTTGCCAGCGCCAGGCCTACATCCGACCCCCGCCAGTGTTTCTCCTGTAAAAGGACTGGACACATCAGCGCCACCTGTCCGGAGATGCAGAAGAACCCCCCAGCCAAGGCCTCCGGGCCCAACGCCTCTGTTCTTTTGGTGGGTGGTGTGGTGGGGAGGGTTGGTGACAACGTGCAGCCCGTCCGCATGGGGGCCCGTCTTGCTACAGGCCTCAAGGACACCGGCGCTGAACGAACCCTCATCCGACCCGAACTGGCGGCCCCTGAAGAGTTGATTCCGGGGAAAACCTTAACTGTCACTGGGATTGGGGGCGTCCACTACTCCTTGCCGATAGCCCGGGTTTTCATTGACTGGGGTGCCGGGAGCGGGGTGAAGGAAGTGGGGGTGTCCGAAAACCTGCCCACTGATGTTTTACTGGGGACTGATCTGGGGAGGATGGTCGCGTACTATGTCCCGGACACCCCTTCCCAATCTGATAATAAGGTTAACGTTAACCATGATGTTGATGTTGATGATGATGGGAAACTGATTGTGTTACCTGCCAATGCTTTGCAAAGTGATTATGCAATTTGTTATGTTTCGGTAGCTGAGGAGTGCAGGTAAAAAAGGCAATACACCAGAGAAGTTGGAATCTATGAGATTGCAGTACCCTGACTAACCACCACAACTAGAGGCAGCCGTGGAGCGTTCCTACGTTGGTCTTAGACGCCTCGTCACAGCCTGAGAAACTAACTACACCTAAAGATAGAAAGAGGAAAGCTATCTGCCCCGGAGCAGATCCCCAAAGAACATAGAAAGCCCCCAAACATGTAATGGCGGTTAGACAAGATGAAATACTGACACAGACAGAAAATAGTATGAGCAAACGTTGGGGCCCAAACTACCTAAATAGAAAAGGATAGGAAGGGCACTTACTGCAATCCCAAAAAACCCTGAAAAGCACCAACTCTACTAATTTCAAAATCACCTGAGATCACACGACCTCTACCACCTAAATTAGTTCTCTGGTGTAACAAAATCAAAACAGCAGCCACTGAAAAAACTGGAAAAAGCAAAAGTACAAACATCAGTGGCTGAACTAAACTGAGAGGGCAAAAGCCCCCGGAGGGGACCCTGAAGGCCCCCACAGAAGTGCAGGACAAAATGCAAAAATCAAGCACAAAAACAAAAAGAAGAAAATGTCTTATCTGTTAGCAGGAGATGCAGACACGACACAGCAGGCTACAAAGGAAACAGGACTCAAGGATTGAGACCAGAACAATTGATCACCGGCAACCCTGATGGGAAGGCGACTCCCTTATATAAGACCAGTCAGTAACACCTGATTCCCACTCCTCACAATCTTCACTGGACAGTCCAGTACCGCTTGTAACCACCAGAGGGAGCCTCTGCTCAGAGCTCATTTCAAGTCCATTCACAACAGTACCCCCCCCTTGAGGAGGGGTCACCGAACCCTCACTTGAGCAACCAGGTCGGTCAGGATGAGTTCTATGATACGCACGGATGAGTCTCCTAGCATGGATGTCCGAAGCAAACACCCAAGAATTGTCTTCCTGACCATAACCTCTCCACTTAACCAAATACTGGAGTTTCCGTCTAGAAAAACGAGAATTCAATATTTTCTCAACCACAAACTCCATATTGCCCTCAACCAGAACAGGGTCAGGAGGCAAAGCAGTAGGAACCACTGGCTCAACAAACCTCTTCAACAAGGACTTGTGGAACACGTTATGGATCTTAAATGTCCCTGGAAGAAGCAAACGAAAAGAAACAGGATTAAGAATCTCCATGATCTTATAAGGTCCAATGAACCTAGGCTTAAATTTAGGAGATGCCACTCTCATAGGAATATTTCTTGAGGACAACCAGACCAAGTCCCCCACTTTAAACCGAGGACCATCAGTCCTATGCCGGTTAGCAAACCGCTGGGCCCTCTCCTGAGAGAGGGACAACCTCTCCACTACCTGGTCCCAAATCTGTTGCATACGCTCCACAACAGAGTCAACACCTGGACAGACAGAAGTCTCCGTCTGTCCTGAAGAAAATCGAGGGTGAAACCCAGAATTACAGAAAAATGGAGACATCAAAGTGGCAGAGCTAGCCCTATTATTAAGAGCAAACTCAGCCAAAGGCAAAAAAGAGACCCAGTCATCCTGATCAGCAGACACAAAGCATCTTAGATAAGTCTCCAATGTCTGGTTTGTTCTCTCAGTTTGACCATTGGTCTGAGGATGAAACGCCGAGGAGAAAGACAATTGAACACCAAGTTTAGAACAAAAGGTCCTCCAAAATCTGGAAACAAACTGGACTCCTCTGTCAGACACAATGTTCTCAGGAATGCCGTGTAAACGAACCACGTGCTGAAGGAACAAAGGCACCAATTCAGAGGAGGAAGGCAACTTAGGTAATGGCACAAGATGTATCATTTTGGAAAACCTATCACAAATCACCCAGATGACGGTCATTCTCTGAGAAACAGGGAGGTCGGAAATGAAATCCATAGAGATATGGGTCCATGGTCTCTTGGGCACAGGCAATGGCATCAACAAACCACTAGAGCGAGAGCAAGGCTTGGAGCGAGAGCAAGTCTCGCAGGACTGCACAAATTCCCTGACATCACGAGACAAGGTAGGCCACCAAAAGGACCGACTAACCAAGTCTCTGGTACCAAAAATTCCGGGATGCCCAGCCGACGCGGAACAATGAATCTCAGACATCACACTCTTTTTCCACTGGTCCGGGACAAACAATTTTCCAACAGGGCAGCGCTCGGGCCTATCCTCCTGACACCCCTCCAGAGCAAGTCTCAAATTAGGCGAGATGGCGGAAAGAACTACACCCTCTTTCAAAATAACAGAAGGATCAGATAACTCAGGAGAGTCCGCAAGGAAACTCCTCGAGAGGGCATCCGCCTTAACATTCTTAGTGCCAGGAAGAAAGGAAACCACAAAATTAAAACGTGTGAAAAACAAGGCCCACCTGGCCTGTCTAGGATTGAGTCGCTTGGCAGATTCTAGATAAACCAGATTCTTATGGTCCGTAAGGACCACCACCTGATGTTTGGCTCCCTCCAGCCAATGTCTCCACTCTTCAAAAGTCCACTTCATGGCCAGTAACTCCCGATTACCCACGTCATAATTACGTTCAGTAGGAGAAAATTTTCGAGAGAAAAAGGCACAAGGGTTACTTTTAGAGGTCTCTGGATCTTTTTGGGACAAAACGGCACCTGCCCCAATTTCAGAGGCATCAACCTCCACCTGAATTGGCAGAGAAACATCAGGCTGCCGTATGAACAGGAGCAGAAGTGAATCTCTGCTTAAGTTCCTGAAATGCAGAGACTGCCTCAGGAGGCCAATTCACCACATCAGAACCCTTTCTGGTCAAATCAGTCAATGGTTTAACAATAACCGAGAAATTACCAATAAATTTACGATAAAAATTGGCAAAACCCAAAAATATTTGAAGAGCCTTTAATGAAGTAGGTTGGACCCAATCACAGATGGCCTGAACCTTGACCGGGTCCATTTCAATAACAGATGGGGACAAAATGAATCCCAGAAATGAGATCCTCTGTACGCCAAAAAGACACTTTGATCCCTTCACATACAGAGCATTCTCTCTCAAAATCTGGAATACAGTTCGAACATGTTTCACATGAGAGTCCCAGTCATTAGAAAAAAATCAAGATATCATCCAAATAAACAATCAGAAAATTATCCACAAAATCCCTGAAAATGTCATTCATGAAGGACTGGAAGACAGAAGGAGCATTAGTGAGCCCAAAGGGCATCACAAGGTACTCAAAATGCCCCTCAGGGGTATTGAATGCCGTCTTCCATTCATCCCCGTGCTTAATGCGAATAAGGTTATATGCCCCCCTGAGGTCAAGCTTGGTAAACCAAGTAGCGTTTTTCACCCTGGAAAACAGGTCAGAAATCAAGGTAACGGGTATTGATATTTTACAGTAATATTGTTCAAAAGACGATAATCAATACACAGCCTTAATGAACCATCCTTTTTGGCCACAAAGAAAAAACCGGCACCTAAGGGTGAAGAGGATGGTCTGATATGACCCTTCTCCAATGATTCCTTGATATAAGACCGCATAGCGTCATGTTCAGGTACAGACAAGTTAAAAAGGCGACCTTTAGGGAATTTACTACCAGGCACTAATTCAATAGCGCAGTCATAGCTCCTATGGGGAGGCAAGGATGCAGATTTACTTTCGCTAAACACATCAGAAAAATCAATCAAAAAGTCAGGAACATCCTGAGCCTGGGGGAGGCAGAAAAAACAGGAGTGTTGGTATTAACACATTGGCAGCCCCAACTGGTTACAGACACAGATTTCCAATCCAAAACAGGATTATGTGACTGTAACCAAGGGAAACCCAGTACGATAATATCATGCAGATTATACAGAACCAAAAATTTACAGCACTCCTGATGATCAGGTTCAACCCTCATTATCACCTGAGTAGAGAACTGAGGTTTATTCTCAGCCAAAGGGGTAGAATCGATCCCCAGTAGGGGAATAGACTTCTGTAGGGGTATCAAGGGAAACCCACAACGTTTAGCAAAATCATAATCCATCAGGTTAATAGCTGCTCCAGAATCAACGAAAGCCTGAGCAGAAAATGAGGACAGAGAGCATATCAGAGTGACAGTTAATAAAAACTTAGTCTGAACACTACCCAAGACAACTGAGCGTGCAAAACGTCTTCCCCGCTTAGGGCAGACTGAAATAGCATGAGAGGCATCGCCACAGTAGAAACATAACCCATTGCGCTTTCGAAACTCATGACGCTGTGCCCCAGACACCACTCTATCACACTGCATGGGTTCAGAAGCAGGTTCACAAGGCAACACCATTCCACGCATACTTCTCCGCTCACGCAAACGTCTGTCAATTTGAATCGCTAATGACATAGAATCATTGAGACCAGAGGGGACAGAGAATCCCACCATAACATCCTTTACATTATCTGACAGACCCTTCCGAAAAAGGGCCGCCAAAGCGTCGTCATTCCACTTGGTCAGGACTGCCCACCTACGGAATCTCTGACAGTATAACTCAGCGTCATCAAGACCCTGATTTAATGCCAACAAGGCTTTTTCAGCTTGATCAGTGACATTAGGCTCATCGTACAATAACCCCAAAGCCTGAAAAAATGCATCAAAATCACTCAAAACAGGATCCCCAGGTGTCAGGGAAAAAGCCCAATCCTGAGGATCGCCGCGCAGGAGAGAGATGACAATTTGAACCTGCTGCGCTGCGTTCCCTGAGGACTTAGATTTTAAGGCAAAAAACAATTTACAATTATTTTTGAAATTCTGAAACTTAGCTCGATCCCCTAAAAACAAATCTGGCATGGGAATCCTAGGTTCCACAACAGGCAACCTAGCAAGATAGGCAGCAATACTCCGAACCTCAGTGGCAAGCTGATCCACACGGCCAGACAACTGTTCAAACTCCATTGAGAGAAAAAAAAAAAATCCTCCCCAGCACCCAGAGATACAGAGGGAAAAAAAATGCAACAAACAGAAAAATATCTCTGACAACTCTGACAACCTTTTTTCTTTCACAATATTTTTTCCCTTCTGTGAGTACCATACAATTTTCAATTTTTAGGCCGGTGATACTGTTATGTTTCGGTAGCTGAGGAGTGCAGGTAAAAAAGGCAATACACCAGAGAAGTTGGAATCTATGAGATTGCAGTACCCTGACTAACACCACACAACTAGAGGCAGCCGTGGAGCGTTCCTACGTTGGTCCTAGACGCCTCGTCACAGCCTGAGAAACTAACTACACCTAAAGATAGAAAGAGGAAAGCTATCTGCCCCGGAGCAGATCCCCAAAGAACATAGAAAGCCCCCAAACATGTAATGGCGGCTAGACAAGATGAAATACTGACACAGACAGAAAATAGTATGAGCAAACGCTGGGGCCCAAACTACCTAAATAGAAAAGGATAGGAAGGGCACTTACTGCAATCCCAGAAAACCCTGAAAAGCACCAACTCTACTAATTTCAAAATCACCTGAGATCACACGACCTCTACCACCTAAATTAGTTCTCTGGTGTAACAAAATCAAAACAGCAGCCACTGAAAAAACTGGAAAAAGCAAAAGTACAAACATCAGTGGCTGAACTAAACTGAGAGGGCAAAAGCCCCCGGAGGGGACCCTGAAGGCCCCCACAGAAGTGCAGGACAAAATGCAAAAATCAAGCACAAAAACAAAAAGAAGAAAATGTCTTATCTGTTAGCAGGAGATGCAGACACGACACAGCAGGCTACAAAGGAAACAGGACTCAAGGATTGAGACCAGAACAATTGATCACCTGCAACCCTGATGGGAAGGCGACTCCCTTATATAAGACCAGTCAGTAACACCTGATTCCCACTCCTCACAATCTTCACTGGACAGTCCAGTACCGCTTGTAACCACCAGAGGAAGCCTCTGCTCAGAACTCATTTCAAGTCCATTCACAACAGCAACTGATAACCTTTCTTTCCCTACGAATGCTGCTGATAGTGATGTATCTGTGCCATCTGAACCTGTTAACCCTTTCTCTGAAGTGGTAGATGTGTCCACAGGTACAGGAGCGTTCAGCCACGTCGCTCTGCGGAGTGAGACGGCTGAGGAACCCCTAGCAGGAGCAAACGACAGTGCTCAAGGAAATGGGGAGGTGCATGGGAACCATGAGGAAGGTGACGCCATGACACTGACCAGTGCCACCGAGGAAGGTAACTGGCCCATAAGTAGCACTGCTCCTGAAGTGTTGGGGGTGGATGGGGAAGTAGAGCCCATAGCAGCGCAGGCTGATGGGTCTATAGAAATCCCCGGGAGACTGCATATGTAGCTGCTGTCACCCGCAGTCAGAGTGCCCGGATCGCAGGTAGCGCCCTGCCATCTGGACCCTCCTCCGCTACAGGAGAGACTGAACCAGAGGTGGACCCAGAGCCGGTCCCAGAGGGTCCCAGTGAGGAAGGAACCCTAACGTCACTTCTGGCTGCCTCCAGCCAGGAGTTCCAGGCCGCTCTGCACTCAGATGCGAGCCTGGAGAACTTGAGGCACCTCGCCGAGACGCCCACCTCCGTGACTGATAAGGAGAGGGTGTTCTGGGAACGAGGAAGGTTGTACTGGGAGACAGTACCCGGAGATTCCCAAAAGGAGTGGTTGAGGGAAAAACAGCTGGTCGTCCCGCACCAGTTCCGAGGTGAGTTGTTGAGGATTGCCCATGAGATTCCACTTGCTGGACACTTGGGGATCAGCAAAACTAAGGCACGGCTGTCTCAACACTTCTATTGGCCCAAGATGGGGACAGATGTGACTAACTACTGCCGCTCCTGTATCACCTGTCAAAGAGTGGGGAAGGTGGGGCCTGCTCTTAAGGCTCCCCTGATCCCGTTGCCAGTGATAGAGGAGCCTTTCCAGAGGATCGCGGTGGACATTGTGGGCCCGCTGGCCGTCCCCAGCCGCTCTGGAAAGCAATACATCCTTACTGTGGTAGACTACGCTACCCGGTACCCGGAGGCAGTAGCTCTGTCCTCAACTAAGGCAGATAAGGTGGCGGATGCACTGGTGACCATCTTTTCACGGGTAGGATTTCCCAGGGGGATGCTTACCGATCGAGGGACCCAATTTATGTCTCGCCTAATGAAGGCTCTCTGCAGCAAAATGCAGGTGACGCGTATGGTATCGAGTGCGTATCACCCACAGACCAATGGTTTGTGTGAACGCTTTAACGGTACCCTCAAACAGATGCTCCGCATGCTGGTTGAGACCCAGGGACGCGATTGGGAGCGGTACCTCCCACACCTGCTGTTTGCCTACAGAGAAGTCCCGCAGGCCTCGACGGGGTTCTCCCCCTTTGAGCTCCTGTATGGCAGGCAAGTCCGAGGACCCCTTGGGTTGATAAGAGAATCCTGGGAAGATGAGCCAAACCCCACGGAAGTGTCCATCGTGGATTATGTCATGCGCTTCCGCGACAAGATGCAGACCTTGACGCAGTTGGTACATGACAACATGACGCAGGCTCAGGCTGACCAGAAGCACTGGTACGACCAGAACGCCTGGGAGCGGACCTACCAGGTGGGTCAAAAGGTGTGGGTGCTGGTCCCCGTACCAAAGGATAAGCTTCAGGCAGCCTGGGAAGGCCCGTACGTCGTGCACCAACGGCTCAACCCAGTCACCTACGTGGTCACGCTTGACCACACTCGGGGTAGGCGCAAGGCCTTTCACGTCAACATGATGAAGGCCCATCACGAACGTGAAGCCTGCGTCCTACCGGTCTGCAACCTGCCCGAGGACGGGGAGGAGGATCCCCTCCTGGACATGCTGGCCCAAGCCAAGGCCAATGGGTCCATTGAGGACATGGAGGTAAATGCCTCACTAACCGCCTCCCAGCGGTTGCAGTTGCTGACCACTCTGGAATCCTTTCGGGCTGTGTTCACTAACCAACCCGGAAGGACCAAGTTGGCAGTCCACGAGGTGGACACCGGGAATCACGTCCCGTTACGGCGGACACCTTATCGGATCTCTGAGGAGGTGCAGCAGATTATGCGCCAGGAGATCCATGAGATGTTGCAGCTGGGGGTGATCCGACCGTCCAAAAGCGCGTGGGCCTCACCTGTAGTTCTCGTGCCAAAAAAGGATCGGACCACCCGGTTCTGCGTGGACTACAGGGGGCTCAACGCCATCACTACCTCTGATGCGCACCCAATGCCACGCATCGAGGATCTGCTGGAGCGGTTGGCGAATGCCAAGTACATATCCATCATGGATTTAAGCCGGGGATACTGGCAGATTCCCCTGAGCCCTGCGGCGCAGGAGAAATCCGCCTTTATCACCCCTTTTGGACTGTACGAGTCCACGGTCATGCCTTTCGGCATGAAGAATGCCCCTGCCACTTTTCAGCGGATGGTCAACCACCTGCTTCAGGGACTGGAGGAGTACGCTGTGGCGTACCTGGACGACATTGCCATCTTCAGTTCCACCTGGGAGGAACACCTTCAGCACCTCCAGGAGGTGCTCGAGCGTATTCGCCAGGCAGGTCTGACCATCAAGCCGGGAAAATGCCAGATGGGCATGACTGAGGTCCACTACCTGGGGCACCGGGTAGGCGGGGTTCCATGAGTCCAGAGCCCGAGAAAGTGGACGCGATCGTGTCCTGGCCCACCCCCAGGACCAAAAAGCAGGTGAAGTCCTTCCTGGGCACTGCAGGGTACTATAGGCGTTTCGTACCGAACTATAGCGCCATTGCAAAACCCTTGACGGACCTCACCAAGGGCGGTCTACCCCAAACAGTCAGCTGGACAGATGGCTGTGAGGCGCCAGCAGTCGGCCCTTACTGGTACAGACTGACGCCAGCGAATTTGGCCTCGGTGCTGTACTCAGCCAGGTTGATTCGGGGAACCAGGAGCACCCCGTGTTGTACCTGAGCCGGAAACTTCTGCCGAGGGAAGTGGCATACTCCACCATCGAGAAGGAGTGCCTGGCCATGGTCTGGGCACTGCAACGTTTGCAGCCCTACCTGTACGGGCGCACCTTCAAGGTGGTCACCGACCACAACCCTCTGAGCTGGCTGCACACAGTGTCCGGAACCAATGGTAGGTTGCTACGCTGGAGCCTTGCCCTACAGCAGTATGATTTTGCCGTACAACACAAGAAAGGCAGCGATCATGGGAATGCTGATGGGTTATCACGACGTGGCGAACCCGCTGAGGTGCGCATGTCGGATTACCGACAGGTCATGCCTCCCTAGCGCCCTCTAAGGGGGGGAGGTGTGATGATACTGGAAGCTCCATGTCTTGTGCTGTGCTAGAACTACAGTACTCATCTTTTTTTTACTGCTGATAGCCCACAGAGCAAAGTCCCCCCTCCCTCTCTCACGCTTCTCATCAACCCCAGCCTGCACACAAGTAGTGTAATCTGAGCTACCAGTGCTGGAGTTTCCCGCCTCACCGCAGGGGGTCCCCATTGTCTTCACATGTGCTTTCCTTCCATAGCAGCCATTATGAGGATTCATTCTTTTTGGTGATAACACGGTGGGAATTTGCGTCAGAAACACGAAGTTACTGTTTTGAAACATGCGCCGACAGGCATCGTTCCCGTGGTACTGGTGAACCCGTAACTCCAACAGAACCCGAGAAATGGAATTCTCGGATGCCCCATGAGCTATTTCACCCAAGTTTGGGCTCATTTGAACCGTCATTTCAAAGTAAGATCATTGATAGGTCTGCCATTATTCTGCTAGAGTTCCCCGCTGAGTTATGGTCCTTATGACTTTCCAGAGCTTCAAACCATACTTCTATCCCTGGGAGGTGGCCAGAATAGCCTGTTTTTTTTAAGGAATAAACCTATAAATTTATTAGTTTGTTTCTCCTGCTCTATAAGCGAATCTGCACGTGCCTGAAGTACTACGCTACTGTTTTGGGGTTGCTACGGACCCTCTTGATAAATTATTCATTAAGGAAATCGTAGCTGGTGGCAGCTAAAAGAAGGGGTGTAAAGTGTTGACCTATGGGGTGGCGTTGGCAGTGACGGAGCGGGTTTTATAAGTGTATTGCCTGGCTGCGGCCCGGAGTAATTATAATTCCCTCACTGCAGCGTGCCCAATAGCCAGCACACATCCAAGTGACCCGTCTGGCGACTAATTATCCTAGGTACAGTTCCCTGACTGACCTGAGGGTAAGGGGGGCGCCAGAGAGCTGCAAGTTCCTAAGTGGACGTGGGATAATTATAAATCCCTGCAGTTTACTGGGTTGGACGGCAGCAGCCGTCGTGTGTGTCCACGTTTTTGTCACATTTGCGGCACGGAGGGATCACAAGCCGTGATACCCCGGGCTACCGTGTGGCGGACCGTGTGCACGTTTCATCACACTCGGTCATGTTACGGCAGACTCTGTGGTTGCTGTGTTGTCTTCTGGCGCTGTGTACAGTGGCTCCGGCGGCCCCCGCGGTTCGGTCATGTTACGGTAGGCTCTGTGGATGCTGTGTTGTCTTGCGGCGCTGTGTACAGTGGCTCCGGCGGCCCCCGCGGCTCGGTCATGTTACGGCAGGCTCTGTAGTTGCTGTGTTGTCTTGCGGCGCTGTGTACAGTGGTCCCGGCGGTCCCCGAGGCTCGGTCATGTTACGGCAGGCTCTGTGGTTTCTATGTTGTCTTGCGGCGCTGTGTACAGTGGCTCCGGCGGTCCCCGAGGCTCGGTCATGTTACGGCAGGCTCTGTGGTTGCTGTGTTGTCTTGCGGCGCTGTGTACAGTGGTCCCGGTGGTCCCCGAGGCTCGGTCATGTTACGGCAGGCTCTGTGGTTGCTGTGTTGTCTTGCGGCACTGTGTACAGTGGCTCCGGCGGTCCCCGAGGCTCGGTCATGTTACGGCAGGCTCTGTGGTTGCTGTGTTGCCTTCCGGCACTGTGTACAGTGACTCCGGCGGCCCCCGCGGCTCGGTCATGTTACGGCAGGCTCTGTGGATGCTTTGTTGTCTTGCGGCTCTGTGTACAGTGGTCCCAGCGGTCCCCGCGGCTCGGTCACTTATCCTCATTACTGATCAGTAACAGAGATGAATGTGCTGTCAGTGATGCTTCTCGCGGCAGATTCGGAGCAGCAGATGCGCAGCCAGGGGGTCAGGGGTTAATTAGAGACATCCTGAGGTCGGCTGGTGATTATGTGGAGCCGGCTGACAGGAGATTTATTCCCGCAGGTGACACTGGCAGATGGGATAATGCTACCAGTCGGATGATGGATGCTCCTGCCGCAGGATTACACGTGGTGAGGTGGCGGCTATCGGCGATGGAGAGATAAGTCGCAGCGCCATCATCATCTTCTGCTGCGAGGGAAACATTAGTTTACTCCAAGGAACACTGTGACATTGGCGCATGGAGGTTTCTATTTTCTGCCGCCTGTCGTGGAATATTCAAAGCAGATCAGTCCACAGTCACTGCAGCCACCACATAGGACCCCGGAGTCATCCCCATGACCTCCTGCCCCAGCTGTAACCCCCGCTAATAGTGGCACACTGCACAGCTGCCAATCAGCCGTGAGAAAAATTGTGCCTCCGTCTCATGGTTGTATCACAGGACTACTGACAGTATGCCCTGGTGGCAGAGTCATAGCAGACAAAGTGGGAGAAGGTCATGATCATCATCAGAACATGGAAGAAGAGACCGTGTCGTAACTGCAGAACACCTCAAACTGTGACAGTGGCCGCAGCGCCATCCGCAGTCGGCTCACCTCAGGCCTTCAAAGCACCAGCCGTATAGGATCCAGCCAGCAGGTTTTTCCCCATATAATGTAAGATCACTGTGGAGATGTGAGGGGTCAACAGGCGCACCGGAGCGCTGGCCCGAGATCACATGGACCAGGGATCATCCCTCCAAATGCCCGTTCTCCTTTTACCGTGGGTATAACACTACTCAGACAAGACAGGGTGAGGTTAAAACAGTGCAGCAATGCTTTATTGAACCACAAAACAGGCAGATAACACGTTTAACAGTCCCAGCAAAATACCCAAGATGCTGCACATTACAGAGTCTCACCCTTCCGCTGACTCGCCAAAATAACAGCATCTGTGACTTCAGAGCTTCCAGGACAGAATACCCCACCTGTGTAATGCACAAAGAGATGGTAACGACAAGCTTAGGAAGCTGAGAGTCAATAGAGGTACAAGGCTAGTTGACCCGATGGTCACAACCTGGCTTTAGCTTCAAGGACGAATACCCCACCTGTGGCAAAAACAGAGAGAAGGTAACGACAAGCTTAGGAAGATGACAGTCCATTGAGGTACAAGACTAGTTGATCCGAGGGTCACAACCTGGCTTCTCTGAACATCAAAATGGAGATAGGTGACCGGTGGGTCCAATTCCTGGCTTTCTCAAATGTATTGTGGCAGGTCAGCTCACTCAGCTGCTCACCCGAGGTAGACACAGGAACATTTGGTATTAAAGTCTCTGGGTTGTTTATTGCTTCATAAGCTACAAAGCAAAGTAATAACAAAAACAGCCTTTCTGGCGCAACTGAATATAAAAAACCCATACAAAAATTCCTTCCCTGTGTGCTCCAGCCCGCTGGGATATAACACGCTTCAATCTTCGTGATACATACAGTATCTCCCCTCATGTATGGTGCCAGTGACCCTGTCACATATCACTCCTTCTGCCCAAAGTCAGGGGTTTTGTCATCTTCAGACATCAAACAGGGATTTCGGGAGACAACATCCGCATTACCGTGTAACTTACCGGGTCTATGCACTACATGGAAATTGAAATCTTGGAGGCCTAAGAACCACCTAGTCACTCGGGCATTCTTACTCATCGTTTCCCTCAACAATCTCAGAGGAGCATGATCTGACACTAGCTTAAACCTACGGCCTAGCAGGTAATATTTCAGTGTGTCTACGGCCCATTTTATGGCTAAGCACTCCTTGACAATCGCATAGTTTCTCTCACATGAAGAGAGTGTAGCGCCCGCGTCCCTGCCTGCTGCCAGACAGGGACGTCGCTCTCCTCACCTGCGCTCAGCGTCCTCCTTCCGCCCTGCTGGTCCCGCGCGCTCCTTCCCTGCTACTGGCCTTAGGGCGCGCGCCCGCACCCTCCCCCGCTCTTAAAGGAGCCGCGCGCATTTTCCAGATCAGTCTCCAGCCAATGCTGGAGGACTCCACCCTATATTAAGGGCTTCCTCCTTAATGTAGGTGCCCGAGCAATGTTGTTTCTGTGCAGTCTAACTCTGTTTCAGCCATCAGCTCCTGATTCCAGTTACCTGCCTGTTACCTGTCGGCTTGCCTGTCTGCCATCCGTCTGCAGTTCCATCCAGAGGTTCGGACGTCATCTGCAGAGATCCCCGGCTCTTGCCTGCTCACCTAGGAGCGATCATCTGCCATCCGACTGCAGCTCCATCCGGAAGTTCGGACATCATCTGCGGAGATCCCCGGCTCTTGCCTGCTCACCTGGGAGCGATCATCTGCCATCCGACTGCAGCTCCATCCGGAAGTTCGGACATCATCTGCAGAGATCCACGGCTCTTGCCTGCTCACCTGGGAGCGATCATCTGCCATCCGACTGCAGCCTACCTGGAGGCTCCACCATATCAGGTCGTATATGCCTGCCCTGTTCCAGAGACTGCCTGGTCACTTGCCGTGACAACCTGCCTGTCCCAGAGACTGCCTTGGTCACTTGCCGTGACAACCTGCCTGTCCAGATACTGCCTGGTCACTTGCCGTGACAACCTGCCTGTCCAGATACTGCCTGGTCACTTGCCGTGACAACCTGCCTGTCCCAGAGACTGCCTTGGTCACTTGCCGTGACAACCTGCCTGTCCAGATACTGCCTGGTCACTTGCCGTGACAACCTGCCTGTCCCAGAGACTGCCTTGGTCACTTGCTGTGACAACCTGCCTGCCCAGAGACTTCCTTGGTCACTTGCTGTGACAAACCTGCCTGTCCAGAGACTACCTATATCTCCTGCCGTGATTCCCTGCCCATTTCCCGGGTGCCACCCGCTCTCTTACAAGTAAACTCTCTTGTATAATAAAGCTTTGTGGTTCCACCTACCTGACCTGTCTCGTCAGTAGTTCCACCCACCAGACCCGTTACAGTTTGCTCGGGCCATGGAACCCGGTGGCACCCAAACCCCTTCACTCCCGGAACTGTGTCATGAGCTGTCTCGCCAGAGGTCTCAACAGGAGGCCATCCTGGGTCACCTGCGGAACATCAATTCCCGTCTGGACACTCTGAATTCATCACCAGCAACCATCGCTGGAGCCATGACTCATAATCCGTCAGTCCCGCTGATTCCCAATTCCGTGGTTTCCATTCCCGGACCCCGACTGTCAGCTCCTCCTAGGTTTGGAGGCGATCCCGCTCTGGCTCGGGGTTTCATTAATCTGTGCACCCTGCATTTTGAACTCCTGGCACACCAGTTTAACTCTGACCGGGCCAAAATTGCCTTCATCATGTCCCATCTCACCGGAGAGGCCCTGGCCTGGCTTAATCCTCTCTGGGAGAGAGAGGATCCTCTGGTATCTGACCTGCCTGCTTTTCTCTCGGCCTTCCGGAAGGTATTCGACGAACCTGGACGGAAGACTTCCTCTGCATCATCTCTGCTGCGTCTCCGTCAGAAGAACCTCACCGTTGGTCAATATGCCATACGGTTCCGGACTTTAGCCTCAGAATTAGCTTGGGACAATGAAGCTCTAATTTCGGTCTTCTGGGAGGGTCTGTCCGGCCGTATTAAAGACGAACTTGCCGGTCGGGACATTCCAACCTCTCTAGATGATTTAATAAATCTTGCCAATCGAATTGATCTACGGTTCCAGGAACGAGCCAAAGAGATCACCCGTAAAGAAAAATTTTCTCATCTTGCACCCTCGTGTCAGAGATCTATAACCTCTTCCGTTTCTCCTCAGGTGCACACTGCTGAGCCTATGCAGGTCGACCAGACCAAGATGGTCAAAGCCCGTCAGGACTCACGCCGTGCCGAGAAAAGTTGCTTCTACTGCGGCAGTAAGGAGCACTGGATCCAAACCTGTCCGGAGAAGTCGGGAAACGCCTGTGTCTAGGTTCGCTCGGAGAGGTCAATCTAGACAAAAATAAATCCTCTTCATCCCTGCTGCTGTCGGTTTCAATTCTGCTCGGTAAGAACCGCCACTTCGAAATGGCCCAACTTGATTCTGGAGCAGCTGGGAATCTCGTGTCACAGGCTCTAGTAGAGAAGTATCACATTCCCACCAAACCTCTTGTTGAACCTGTATATGTTGCTGCTGTGGATGGGGCCTCCTACCTCGTCCCATCCGACTTATCACCGAAGTCATAACCCTGCAGGTGGGAATGTTGCATTCTGAGAGCATCTCGTTTCATGTTTTACCAGGACTCTCTCATGCTTTCTTACTAGGTCTGCCTTGGCTCCAAAGACATGCACCTGTGCTCGACTGGCAGAATGGAGAGGTTCTTCGCTGGGGACAGGACTGTCATAAAACATGTCTGGTGCCTGTTCATCCTGTCTATTCTTCTCCTACACCTGCTAATCTACCTGGACTCCCGATTCCATATTGGTCATTTGCTGATGTCTTCAATAAAAAGGAAGCAGAGACATTACCCCCGCATAGACCATATGATTGCCCGATTGACCTGTTGCCCGGTACCCGATTGACCTGTTGCCCGGTACTACGCCTCCCCGTGGGCGTATTTACCCGTTGTCTGCTGCTGAGACCAGGTCGATGTCCGAATATATCGAGGAGAACTTAGCAAAGGGATTCATCCGGAAATCTACCTCCCCAGCGGGAGCAGGTTTCTTCTTCGTTAAAAAGAAAGACGGATCTCTCCGTCCCTGTATTGACTACAGAGGCCTAAATTCGATCACGGTGAAGAATAAGTACCCTCTTCCGCTCATTCCAGAACTGTTTGATCGTCTTAGAGGGGCTAGAGTCTTCACCAAACTAGATCTTCGTGGAGCATACAACCTGGTTCGTATCCGTCGAGGAGATGAATGGAAGACGGCATTCAACACCCGGGACGGCCACTACGAGTACTTGGTGATGCCCTTTGGTCTCTGTAATGCTCCAGCAGTCTTTCAGGAGTTGGTCAATGACATCTTCCGGGACCTCCTCTACTCCTGCGTTGTGGTGTACCTTGACGACATCTTGGTCTTCTCTCCGGATCTTCAATCTCACCGGAGGGATGTTCGTCAGGTTCTTCTCAGGCTCAGGCAGAATCACCTCTTCGCCAAATATGAGAAGTGCCTCTTTGAGCAGACTTCGCTTCCATTTCTGGGCTACATTATTTCTCAGACAGGCCTACGAATGGATCCAGAGAAACTGTCTGCCATCGAGAAATGGCCCCGACCAGAGGGGTTGAAGGCCATTCAGCGGTTCCTGGGATTTGCCAACTATTACCGTCTCTTCATACCGCACTTCTCTTCCAGGACTGCTCCAATCTCCGCGCTCACCCGCAAGGATGCTAACCCCAAACAGTGGACGCCCGAAGCAGAGGAGGCCTTCCTTTCTCTAAAACAGGCCTTCTCTTCCGCTCCAGTGCTGCATCGCCCGGATGGCAACAAGCAGTTCTTCCTGGAGGTGGACGCTTCCTCTGCTGGAGCCGGAGCGGTTCTTACCCAAAAATCGCCATCCGGGAGGATGGTATCCTGCGGTTTCTTCTCCAAACTCTTCTCCTCCTCCGAGCGCAACTACTCCATAGGAGATCGAGAGTTATTGGCCATTAAGTTGGCATTGGAGGAGTGGCGTTACCTACTCGAAGGGGCTCTTCATCCGGTAATCATCTACACGGACCACAAAAATCTGGCATACCTCCAGCAGGCACAGAGACTTAATCCTCGCCAAGCCCGGTGGTCCTTGTTTTTTGCCCGCTTCGATTTTCTTTTGCATTTTCGCCCAGCTGACAAAAACGTCAAGGCGGATGCCTTGTCTCGGTCTTTCCTGGTGTCGGATCTCGAAGATGAGCCTAAACATATCATCGATCCCGCCAGAGTGATGCAGGTGGCTCCCGTGAGTCTAAATCGTCTCCCTCCTGGTAAGACGTTCGTATCAGAAACCGATCGGAAGAGAATCCTACATTGGGGTCACTCGTCTAAACTCGCTGGCCACGCTGGTCAAAAAAAGACCCTCCAACTTATTACCCGGCATTATTGGTGGCCTACCCTGCACAAAGACGTAATAGACTTTGTTTCTGCCTGTGTTTCCTGTGCCCGCAACAAAGTTCCGAGACACCTGCCTACCGGCCGTCTTCTTCCGCTTCCTGTACCCGCTGCCCCTGGCAGCATATAGCCATGGACTTCATTACTGATCTTCCCATCTCTGCTGGTTGTACAGTCATTTGGGTGGTCACTGACCGCTTTTCCAAGATGGCTCACTTCATTCCTCTGCCAGGTCTTCCGTCTGCACCAGAGTTGGCTAAAGACTTTATCCGCCACATCTTCCGTCTTCATGGTCTGCCTCGTCACATTGTGTCGGATCGTGGGGTTCAGTTCACCTCACGTTTCTGGAGAGCCACTTGTAAGTTGCTAGACGTCACCCTGGACTTTTCCTCCGCTTACCACCCACAGTCCAATGGACAAGTCGAACGAATAAATCAGAATTTGACCAGTTATCTTCGACACTTCGTTAATGCCCACCATTCTGACTGGGTGGAGCTCCTGCCTTGGGCCGAATTCTCCTACAATAATCATGAGAGCGAATCTTCCACCAAGTCTCCGTTTTTTGTAGTCTTCGGTCAGCACCCTCGGATCCCTGTCCCTGTTTCCATCTCTGTGGACAATCCAGCTGCGGAATCTCTGGTTAGAGAATTCTCCTCCATCTGGGAGAGTACCCGATCCGCACTCATTCAGTCATCCGAGCGCATGAAAAGACATGCTGACAAAAACGTCTGGATCCTCCTCAATTCCGTCCTGGGGACAAAGTCTGGCTTTCGTCCAAATATGTTCGACTCAAAATTCCGTCCTACAAGTTAGGTCCTCGGTTCATCGGTCCTTTTGAGATCATCAGTCAGATCAATCCGGTGTCCTATAAATTGAAACTCCCGGCCAATTTGAGAATTCCTAATTCTTTTCATGTATCTCTCCTCAAACCTGTGGTTCTTAACTCTTTTTTTAAGTCTACAGGTACACCTCCTGCTCCTGTGTCTGCTGATGATGAATTTGAGGTAGAGAACATTCTGGCCACAAAAAGGGTAGGAAGAAAGACTTATTTTTTGGTGGATTGGAAGGGGTTTGGTCCTGAGGAGAGAACCTGGGAGCCTCGGGAGAACATCCATGCCCCTCTTAATCCTAGCTAAATTTCTTTCTGGCCTAAAGAAGGGGGGGCCTAGAGGGGGGGGTACTGTAGCGCCCGCGTCCCTGCCTGCTGCCAGACAGGGACGTCGCTCTCCTCACCTGCGCTCAGCGTCCTCCTTCCGCCCTGCTGGTCCCGCGCGCTCCTTCCCTGCCACTGGCTTTAAGGCGCGCGCCCGCACCCTCCCCCGCTCTTAAAGGAGCCGCACGCATTTTCCAGATCAGTCTCCAGCCAATGCTGGAGGACTCCACCCTATATTAAGGGCTTCCTCCTTAATGTAGGTGCCCGAGCAATGTTGTTTCTGTGCAGTCTAACTCTGTTTCAGCCATCAGCTCCTGATTCCAGTTACCTGCCTGTTACCTGTCGGCTTGCCTGTCTGCCATCCGTCTGCAGTTCCATCCAGAGGTTCGGACGTCATCTGCAGAGATCCCCGGCTCTTGCCTGCTCACCTAGGAGCGATCATCTGCCATCCGACTGCAGCTCCATCCGGAAGTTCGGACATCATCTGCGGAGATCCCCGGCTCTTGCCTGCTCACCTGGGAGCGATCATCTGCCATCCGACTGCAGCTCCATCCGGAAGTTCGGACATAATCTGCAGAGATCCACGGCTCTTGCCTGCTCACCTGGGAGCGATCATCTGCCATCCGACTGCAGCCTACCTGGAGGCTCCACCATATCAGGTCGTATATGCCTGCCCTGTTCCAGAGACTGCCTGGTCACTTGCCGTGACAACCTGCCTGTCCCAGAGACTGCCTTGGTCACTTGCCGTGACAACCTGCCTGTCCAGATACTGCCTGGTCACTTGCCGTGACAACCTGCCTGTCCAGATACTGCCTGGTCACTTGCCGTGACAACCTGCCTGTCCCAGAGACTGCCTTGGTCACTTGCCGTGACAACCTGCCTGTCCAGATACTGCCTGGTCACTTGCCGTGACAACCTGCCTGTCCCAGAGACTGCCTTGGTCACTTGCTGTGACAACCTGCCTGCCCAGAGACTTCCTTGGTCACTTGCTGTGACAAACCTGCCTGTCCAGAGACTACCTATATCTCCTGCCGTGATTCCCTGCCCATTTCCCGGGTGCCACCCGCTCTCTTACAAGTAAACTCTCTTGTATAATAAAGCTTTGTGGTTCCACCTACCTGACCTGTCTCGTCAGTAGTTCCACCCACCAGACCCGTTACAGAGAGCTTCTGGCTCAGATACAGGATGGGATGCTCTTCCCCATTTACTTCCTGAGACAGCACAGCTTCCAAGCTGACTTCTGACGCATCTGTCTGGACCACAAATTCTCTGCCCGCTTCAGCTCCTGGAACGCCATCTCTGTGTCATCAGTCCATTTAATCATCGTTGATTTGGTGCCTTTAAAAAGATCCTCAAAGGTGCGGCAATTATGGTGAAACTTGGGATAAACTGCCGGTAATATCCCACAATTCCAAGAAACGCCCTCACTTGCTTCTAGGAAAGTGGTTGCGGTTATTTCTCAATCGCCTCTACCTTGTTTATTTTTGGCTTGATTTTGCTCCTCCCGATGACATAGCCTAAGTACTTGGCCTCGTCTTCTTTCCCTAAGGCACATTTTTTTGGGTTTAAGGTAAACCCCACATTTCTCAACACATCCAGGATCTCCTGTACCTTTGGTAGATGACTACCCTAGTCAGAGCTGAAGACCACAATGTCATCTAGGTAGGCTGCGGCATACTTCCTATGCGGTGCTAGGATCCGATCCATCGTCCTCCGGAAGGTAGCTGGAGCCCTCTGCATTCCGAAGGGCATTATGGTGTATTGCAAACACCCATCAGGCGTCAAAAAGGCCGTCTTCTCCTTGGCACTCTGGAAATGGGGATCTGTCAGTAGCCCTTTATCAGGTTGAGGGTTGTAATGTTCCTCGCGAGTCCAAGTCTCTCATTGAGTTCGTCCATACGGGGCATCGGATACACATCACAACTGGAAACCTCATTCAGCCTGCGGTAGTCATTAAAAACCGCCACGCGCCGTTGGGCTTTGACACAAGGACGATGGGTCTCGACCATTCACTTTTTGACTCCTCTATCACCCTGAGGTCTAGCATTCTCTTCCTCATTTGATATTACCTCCCGACGTGCTTTGGGAATTAGGGCCTGAGGTTCACCCTTACATTCGGCTCTGTCAACATGTCATGCTCCATCACCTGTGTATGCCTTGGCAACTCCGATAACAGCTCCCGATTCCGCTGCAACAGCTCCCGACACTGTTGCCTCTGGGCTGGCGTTAGAGTCTCTGCAATTGTGACATCGTCCACTGTGGCTTCGAGGCTGGCTCCCAGGCAAGGGGTTTCCAGTGATTCCAGATCTCAACATGGCTTCAGCAAGTTCACATGATATATTTGGTGTAGCTTCCTTCCACTTGGCTGGTGTAATTCACTTTGCCTAGTTTTTACACAACCTTGTATGGGCCTTGCCTCTTGGATAGGAACTTGCGCTCTACTGTGGGGATAAGTACTAGCACACGGTCCCTGGGCTGGAACTGACTCAGCCTCGCTGATTGGTTATACACCCTTTCTTGCGCCTCCTGTGTCTAGATGCGCCTTTACGATAGGCGTTACTTTCGCCATCCTCTCCTCTAACTGGGAGACATGCTCTATGACGCTCTGGTGTGGTGTGACCTCGGCTTCTCAGGTTTCCTTGGCGATGTCCAGGAGGCCTCGCGTATGTCGACCATACAGGTGCTCGAACGGAAAGAACCCAGCAGAGGCCTGGGGAACTTTACTGATGGAGAAGAGCAGAAATGGAAGCAGAAAGTTCCAATCTTTATTGTCCTTCTCAATGACCTTCTTGAGCATTGCCTTTAAGGTCTTATTGAAGGGCTCTACAAGGCCGTCTGTCTGCGAACGGTATACTGAGGTTCGCAGCTGGGCAATCTGAAGGACCTTACGCAACTCCCTCATTATCTTGCTCATAAAAGGAGTTCCCTCGTCTGTCAAAATCTCCTTCGGCAGACCCGTAGGCGCAAAATATGAACAAGTTCCTGGGCTTTACTCTTGGTATAAGAGTTCCTTAGTGGTACTGCTTCAGGGTACCGGGTCACATAGTCCATGACTACTAGGATATATTAGTGCCCTTGTGCAGACTTAGCTAGAGGACCTACTAGGTAGATGGCAATTCTCTCATCAAATTGGACCTCTATTACAGGTAACGGGACTAGGGGTCTTTTGAAGTGAGTAGGGGGAGCGGTTATCTGGCAGGTGGGGCAGGACCGACAATAATTTAGGATCTCCTGGTGACATCTCGGTCAATAGAACCTCTGCATTATTCTCTCCTGTGTTTCTCTACCCCAGATGTCCCTCCAAAACATGTGAAAGGGCCATGTCTAAAACTCTCCACCGGTAGGGTCATGGAATCCACAGTGGCTCCACTATCTCCCTTCCCCTCAGTGTGCTCACTCGATACAATATGTAGCGCCCGCAGCATCACTGCCTGCAGTCCTCTCCCTGCAGAGAAACCAGAGTACTCACCACCGAGGCTCCGTCCTGCTCCTTCCGGGTCTGCTGCTGCCCGTGGTGCGTGCACTCCTATCAGGTCTCCAAGCACTGTGCTTAGAGAACGTCACTACAGTTCAATGCCAGCAGGCCCTTTAATCGCGGGCGGAACTATAATGTGGTGAGGAAAGCCTTGCGGCCTTCCATATGCAGCACAGACAACGTGATCGTCATCACGCCGCCTGCGCGCCCTGATGACGTCACGCCGCCTGTGCCAGGAGAAGACGGAGTTCAGTGCGTGCTTCTTCAGAGCTACGGGGACATAGGTGAGTACTGGCATTTTTTTTTTTTTAACGCTGGGCCCGGCCTATTGGGGACTTTGCTGCTTATGGGGGACTATGCTGCTTATGGGGGATTATGCTGCTTATGGGGGATTATGCTGCCTATTGGGGGACTATACTGCATATGGGGGGACTATGCTGCCTATGGGGGATTATGCTGCCTATTGGGGAATTTACCTGCCTATTGGGGGACTATGCTGCCTATGGGGGGATTATTCTGCCTATTGGTGCATTTACCTGCCTATTGGGGGACTATGCTGCCTATGGGGGGGATTATGCTGCCTATGGGGGATTATGCTGCCTATTGGGGGATTATGCTGCCTTTATGGGATTATGCTGCCTATTGGGGATTATGCTGCCTATGGGTCATTATGCTGCTTATGGGGGATTATGCTGCCTATATGACATTATGCTGCCTATTGGGGGATTTTGCTGCCTATGGTTCATTATGCTGCCTATTGGGGACTACTATGCTGTCTATTGGGGGATTATGCTGACTATGGGGGATTATGCTGCCTATTGGGGCATTTACCTGCCTATTGGGGGACTATGCTGCCTATGGGGGATTATGCTGCCTATTGGGGATTATGCTGCCTATGGGGGATTATGCTGCCTATTGGGGATTATGCTGCCTATTGGGACATATGTTGCCTTTTGGGGACCTATGCTGCCTATTGGGACATTTACCTGCCTATTGGGGACCTATTGTCACGCTGTCTAATGATATGTATACAATGTCAGTAAACTATTAATACAGGAACAACACTCTATACAACAACTAGTATAGCAACATCAGCATGTAAGTATAGAATAGATTTACCTGACACGATATCTGCTGAACTCAGGGTTAATCTTGAGGACTTGATACGCTGTCACAGGAAAGAGGTGGACCGGGATCTAACCTGACCCTAAACTGGGGTCCTAACTAATCCCTCACCTTGGAGGTACTGATAATGGTTCAGAGGTCCAAGTCTCCAACCTAACCCTGTCTCCTATCAGACCCTGAACCCTGTAATCAGTCCTAAGAAGGATCCTGACTACCACCAAAGGGATATGGGCTGATCTCAGCTAAATACACAGATTAGACATATAAGACAGACAGGATAACACTCGCTTGCATACACACTCAAACACCAAAGGAACATAAATGGTCTGGGAAATAAACTCTAACCAAGTTGAGCTTAGAACAACTAAGGAGCTCACAACTAAAGTCTATACAGATTCATTCCTATCTGTGGTCTGCATGAAGGTTTCACTGGCAACTCCCCAAGCAGACAACCAGGAATTTAAAGGAAACCAATCAACAAATAATCAATTGCAGCCGGGAGAAACTGCACCCAGTCCCAGCACCGAGCACAGACAGAATTAACTCCCTAGCTGCCAAACACAAAGAAACAGCAGCTCAGCTGTGAGAAGTCAAAATGTGCAACCGCGACGATCTTCGTGGCAATGCACACATGACACCTATGCTGCCTATTGGGGACATTTACCTGCCTATTAGGGACTCTCGCACCACATCAGCTAAAAGTGGAGTTGCGCCAATATGTGCACTGATGAGGATGAAATGATATGGATTAGCAAGGCTGCAGTGATGGGCAGTGCAGGCTGTATGTCTGTGTGGGCAGTTTTATTGCTGGTATATTGTTTTTGTAGCGCTGTATATATATTGGGATTTTACTAATAGCAATTTGGAATCCCTAGGAAATAATGATATCAAGAAAGAGAAAAATTGCTTCACTTGTTAAGACTAGCAGTGAGAAATATGGAACCGAACATTGACCATCTCATTAGCCAAAAGCAGGCCCATAGTTCCCATTGAAATACCAATAAGTTTGTTGATTTTTAACTTTACTTGTTCTTTATTTTAAATATTGTATTTGTTCCTGTTTTTTTTTTTTTTTACTTCAAAATAAGAGTGTAGTATATGGTGTATACAGGGTCATACACATCGTGTGCGGTATATAGAGTGTAGTATATGGTGTATACAGGGTCATACACATCGTGTGCGGTATATAGAGTGTAGTATATGGTGTATACAGGTCATACTGTCACGCTGTATAGCAGATATATATATGTGATGACAGTAATCTATATCAAAAGGGCAACATACTATATAACATGCGCATAGATATATGATAACATAGAATTACCTGACAGAAAGTCCAGTGGGTCAATACTGAATCCGTTATACACTGTCTCCGGCTAGAGGGTGACCGGGGTCTATGCTGACCCTAAACTGGGGTCCTAACTAATCCCTCTACCTGGAGGTACTGTTAACGGTACAGAGGTCCAGGCCACCAGCGTAAACCCTGTCTCCTATCAATCCCTGCCAACTGTAATCTAGTCCTAAGAAGGACCCTGATTACCACCAAAGGGAATGAACAGGTAACGGTTAATGAACAGAAAGACATACAAGAAAGACAAGAAATAAAGTAAATAAAGTCTTACATACAACACTCACACACAGTAGGAACACCTAAGGTCTCAGAGATAAACTATAAGCTATAAGAGTAAAAACAACTAAGGAACTCTTAGCTTAAGTATTCTCAGAACCGATCCAGTCTGCTAGACTACATGAAGGCTTTCACCGGCATCTAACACCCAGACTGGCAGGGATATAAAGGAAGCTAATTAGAACATAATCAAAAGCAGCCGGGCGAGGCTGGACCTAGTCTTAGCAAAGAGCTAGGTAAAATTAACTCTCTCATTACCAAACACAAAGTAACAGCAACTCAGCTGCGAGAAGTCAGAATGTGCAATCGCGACGATCCTCGTGGCGATGCACCCATGACAGTACCCCCCCTTCTACGAGGGGCCTCCGGACCCTCAGGGCCAGGTCTGCCCGGGTAAGTTGTGTGGAAGGTCCGAACCAATCGATCTGCGTTAACATCAGACGCAGGGACCCACGTCCTCTCCTCAGGACCATACCCCTTCCAATGAACCAGGTACTGAAGGGACCGACGACTGAGACGTGAGTCAATGATTTTCGACCCATGAAATTCCACGTTATCATTGACCACCACTGAAGGAGGAGGTAGAGGTGACGGTATGACTGGTGCCACATACTTTTTAAGTAATGACTTGTGAAACACATTATGAATTTTAAACGTAGGAGGGAGGTCCAGACGAAATGCCACAGGATTAATTATGGAACTGATCCTGTACGGCCCGATGAATCTGGGACCCAACCTCCAGGAGGAAACTTTAAGTTTTAAATTCCTGGTAGACAACCAAACCAGATCGTTCACCTTCAGATCTAGACCAGAAACTCTCCCCTATCAGCCATCCATTTGTAACGGTTCCCCGTAACCTTCAGTCTTAACCGATCTGGAACTATCAGTCTCCCTGAAAGTCCCACAGGGGCGTCCCCCTGAGCCCCCAAAACCTCCCCCTCAAGCTCAGAGCATACAGCTGACACTACAACTCCCTCCTGAGGAATAGGAACCGGATCATCCGTACTCCCGGCCCCTGGGAAAGTACGAGATAAGGCATCAGGAAGCAACTTTATTGAGCAGTCATATGCGCGATGAGGAGGTAACTCTTTACACCCCTCCTCTGAGAACATCTCCCCAAAGTCCTCCAGAAAAGGAGACAAAGTCCTAGGCACAACCGCACCGATGACCGTGCTCATGCAGTTATTCCTGCAAAATTCACCCCACTGGCTTATCTTTCTGGATTGCCAATCAATCACTGGGTTATGTTTAGCCAACCAAGGAAGTCCCAACACAATAGGAGTAGGTAGACCCTCCAACACATAACAAGACAATTGCTCTTTATGTCTTGCCCCTACTCGAAGATCTATGTTATGAACAGCTTGTACCAAGCTACCTTGACCGAGAGGTCTAGAATCAATAGAGACTATAGGAACCGGTTTGGCCAATACACTCAGTTGCATACCATGCACCTGGGCAAACCGAGCGTCCACCAGATTAGCCCCGGACCCACTATCAAGAAAAACAGAAATCCTCTCAGTTCTAGTACCAATCACCACCTCCGCAGGCACGAGAAACTGAGAGGGATTTGGGGACGAAATACACACTCCCAGGTTAACTCCTTTGCTCAAAGAGGCCCGGGATGGACACCCCCCAACAAAATGTCCCTCTCTCCCGCAAAAGAAACACCTTCTAGTCTTGCGGCGCACCGCCGATTCCCTCCTACAAAATGATGTCCCTCCCAACTGCATAGGCTCCTCAGAACAGACCAGGGGAACCTCAGTATAAGGGACTTTAGTAGTAGGTGGAGTCATCACGGGAGGCGGAGTTACCTCGCGTCTTCCCCGAATTCGTCTATCAATGCGAATAGCGAGGGCCATAGCAGCCTCCAGTGATGGAGGAGAATCATACTGAGCCAACACATCCTTTAATTTGTCAGACAACCCTTGACAAAACTGGCTCCTAAGAGCTGGGTCATTCCACTGAGTATCTGTTGCCCATCTACGGAACTCAGAAGAATATTCCTCCGCTGGACGATTTCCTTGCCGTATTTTACGTAACTTTGTTTCAGCAAGGGAAACTCGATCCGGATCATCATATACCAGACCCAGGGCAGTAAAAAATCGATCCACTGACTGGAGATCTGGGGAGCCTGGAGGAATAGAGAACGCCCAAGATTGAGGGTCCCCTTGTAAGAGCGAGATAACAATTCCCACCCTCTGCTCTTCACTCCCAGATGACCGAGGCCGCAGCCGAAAGTACAATTTACATGCCTCCCGGAAAGTAAAAAATTTGTCTCGCCCACCAGTGAACCTGTCCGGAAGAGCAACCTTAGGTTCAGATCTGGTTTGCTCCGGGGGGGACAAAACCTTGGACTTAATGTCTGCCAACTCCATGGACAACCCCTGCAACTGCCGGGCCAGCTGGGCTACTGGATCCATGACAGCTGGGGAGAATCTTTAGTATGGGCCGGTGAAAATGTCACGCTGTATAGCAGATATATATATATGTGATGTCAGTAATCTATATCAAAAGGGCAACATACAATATAACATGCGCATAGATATATGATAACATAGAATTACCTGACAGAATGTCCAGTGGTATTCAAGCAGCTGACAGCACTCGGGAGTTAGCACGGATGCACGTTCAGGCGTTCAAGGATCCAAATGAACAACAGTCCAACGAAAAAATAGGAACAGCATCCAATCCAGGTGAAGTATAACAAGTCTTTATTCAGCCACCATAAAATACGACGTTTCGGCCATTTTCAGGCCTTTATCAAGTATACAAAAACAGGCAAAATGGTGTCCTTAAATGGTGTGGAGGAGCCAATCACCATCCAGGAACCGCCCATAATACAAATAGACATATATCCAGAATATACAACGATAATCAATTTAAAACAGTGATCAAAGCTCAGAATAGTGACATCATAGAGAAATACAGCAATGTTATAATTGTGCATGTAATATGCCATAGATTACCCCATATAAACAATATCACCATTTAGTCTGCCAATCGATGATCTATTACTGCACACTCCCATTCTGGTGCTGCACCAATCATGTACTCACTAGCAGCAGCGTCCTCCATATCCAATCAGTGTCAGTTCAGCAGCGCTTAGTCAGAGCACTTGTCCAATAGCCCACAGGATAAACAAATCGGGAGGCACACCTAACTCACTCCCCACTGTGTAGGTAAACAAAGGCACATGTTCAGAAGTCATCATAGCAAACGCCCAGTGGATCATGTGAACACCAGCGTCATCAGACACCCAGTCACATGACCGCAAGCATCATCCGAGGTCTAATCACATGATAGTCCCATCATAAGCCTCTATTCCAGGCTGAAAACACTAAAATAGCGCGCGATCACCGGCATCATCCGACATCTGAAAAAAGAACACGCATGCACAATAAACTCTATCATTATTTATATTACTCCAGATATGTCATCAGACACCCAGTCACATGACCGCAAGCATCATCCGAGGTCTAATCACATGATAGTCCCATCATAAGCCTCTATTCCAGGCTGAAAACACTAAAATAGTGCGCGATCACCGGCATCATCCGACACCTGAAAAAAGAACACGCATGCACAATAAACTCTATCATTATTTATACTACTCCAGATATGTCATCAGGAAACCTGCAGGTCACATGACCGCAAGCATCATCCGAGGTCTAATCACATGATAGTCCCATCATAAGCCTCTATTCCAGGCTGAAAACACTAAAATAGCGCGCGATCACCGGCATCATCCGACACCTGAAAAAAGAACACGCATGCACAATAAACTCTATCATTATTTATACTACTCCAGATATGTCATCAGGAAACCTGCAGGTCACATGACCGCAAGCATCATCCGAGGTCTAATCACATGATAGTCCCATCATAAGCCTCTATTCCAGGCTGAAAACACTAAAATAGCGCGCGATCACCGGCATCATCCGACACCTGAAAAAAGAACACGCATGCACAATAAACTCTATCATTATTTATATTACTCCAGCTATGTCATCAGGAAACCTGCAGGTCACATGACCGCAAGCATCATCCGAGGTCTAATCACATGATAGTCCCATCATAAGCCTCTATTCCAGGCTGAAAACACTAAAATAGCGCGCGATCACCGGCATCATCCGACATCTGAAAAAAGAACACGCATGCACAATAAACTCTATCATTATTTATACTACTCCAGATATGTCATCAGGAAACCTGCAGGTCACATGACCGCAAGCATCATCCGAGGTCTAATCACATGATAGTCCCATCATAAGCCTCTATTCCAGGCTGAAAACACTAAAATAGCGCGCGATCACCGGCATCATCCGACACCTGAAAAAAGAACACGCATGCACAATAAACTCTATCATTATTTATACTACTCCAGATATGTCATCAGGAAACCTGCAGGTCACATGACCGCAAGCATCATCCGAGGTCTAATCACATGATAGTCCCATCATAAGCCTCTATTCCAGGCTGAAAACACTAAAATAGCGCGCGATCACCGGCATCATCCGACACCTGAAAAAAGAACACGCATGCACAATAAACTCTATCATTATTTATATTACTCCAGCTATGTCATCAGGAAACCTGCAGGTCACATGACCGCAAGCATCATCCGAGGTCTAATCACATGATAGTCCCATCATAAGCCTCTATTCCAGGCTGAAAACACTAAAATAGCGCGCGATCACCGGCATCATCCGACACCTGAAAAAAGAACACGCATGCACAATAAACTCTATCATTATTTATATTACTCCAGATATGTCATCAGAAAACCTGCAGGTCACATGACCGTCAGTATTGGCATAATGTAAACAAGAGGCCGCACATGCGGATCTATATAGAATGGAAGATTAACAATATAGCAGACGCCTAAAGAAATATATATAATATCTACAAAATAAATGATGTCATCAGGAACCATTAAGTCACCACTCCGATCACTCCAGATAATAATCCTACGAAAACAACAAACATAAGTAAAATATATATCTAAAAACAAACACAGAATATAGATGCAAAAATTACCTAGCACAAATATGCAAATTATATTCGATATTCAACCCCTTTGGTTGCAATGTCTCCAAAACGGAGATCCACCGGAGTTCTTTCTGTTTAAGCAACTTAATCCTGTCGCCACCTCTCCTGAGGGGTGGAACCCCGTCAATAACTCTAAATCTCAGCTGACTGACCAAGTGTCCACATTCTACAAAGTGCAGCCCTATATTTATGGGTATCCATCACCACCAGGGCCCCGCCTTTGTCGGCTGCCCTGATGGTGATAGCTTTGTTACCTGAGAGCCTATCCAACACCTGTCTCTCACTGTGTGTTAAATTCCCTCTTTTTGTTTTCGTAGGATTATTATCTGGAGTGATCGGAGTGGTGACTTAATGGTTCCTGATGACATCATTTATTTTGTAGATATTATATATATTTCTTTAGGCTCTGCTATATTGTTAATCTTCCATTCTATATAGATCCGCATGTGTGGTCTCTTGTTTACATTATGCCAATACTGACGGTCATGTGACCTGCAGGTTTCCTGATGACATATCTGGAGTAGTATAAATAATGATAGAGTTTATTGTGCATGCGTGTTCTTTTTTCAGGTGTCGGATGATGCCGGTGATCGCGCGCTATTTTAGTGTTTTCAGCCTGGAATAGAGGCTTATGATGGGACTATCATGTGATTAGACCTCGGATGATGCTTGCGGTCATGTGACTGGGTGTCTGATGACGCTGGTGTTCACATGATCCACTGGGCGTTTGCTATGATGACTTCTGAACATGTGCCTTTGTTTACCACACAGTGGGGAGTGAGTTAGGTGTGCCTCCCGATTTGTTATCCTGTGGGCTATTGGATAAGTGCTCTGACTAAGCGCTGCTGAACTGACACTGATTGGATATGGAGGACGCTGCTGCTAGTGAGTACATGATTGGTGCAGCACCAGAATGGGAGTGTGCAGTAACAGATCATCGATTGGCAGACTAAATGGTGATATTGTTTATATGGGTAATCTACAGCATATTACATGCACAATTATAACACTGCTGTATTTTTCTATGATGTCACTATTCTGAGCTCTGATCACTGTTTTAAATTGATTATCGTTGTATATTCTGTATATATGTCTATTTGTATTATGGGCGGTTCCTGGATGGTGATTGGCTCCTCCACACCATTTAAGGACACCATTTTGCCTGTTTTTGTATACTTGATAAAGGCCTGAAAATGGCCGAAACGTCGTATTTTATGGTGGCTGAATAAAGACTTGTTATACTTCACCTGGATTGGATGCTGTTCCTATTTTTTCGTTAGAATGTCCAGTGGGTCAATACGGAATCCGTTATACGCTGTCTCCGGCTAGAGGGTGACCGGGGTCTATGCTGACCCTAAACTGGGGTCCTAACTAATCCCTCTACCTGGAGGTACTGTTAAAGGTACAGAGGTCCAGGCCACCAGCGTAAACCCTGTCTCCTATCAATCCCTGCCAACTGTAATCTAGTCCTAAGAAGGACCCTGATTACCACCAAAGGGAATGAACAGGTAACGGTTAATGAACAGAAAGACATACAAGAAAGACAAGAAATAAAGTAAATAAAGTCTTACATACAACACTCACACACAGTAGGAACACCTAAGGTCTCAGAGATAAACTATAAGCTATAAGAGTAAAAACAACTAAGGAACTCTTAGCTTAAGTATTCTCAGAACCGATCCAGTCTGCTAGACTACATGAAGGCTTTCACCGGCATCTAACACCCAGACTGGCAGGTATATGAAGGAATCTAATTAGAACATAATCAAAAGCAGCCGGGCGAGGCTGGACCTAGTCTTAGCAAAGAGCTAGGTAAAATTAACTCTCTCATTACCAAACACAAAGTAACAGCAACTCAGCTGCGAGAAGTCAGAATGTGCAATCGCGACGATCCTCGTGGCGATGCACCCATGACACATACACATCGTGTACGGTATATAGAGTGTAGTATATGGTGTATACAGGGTCATACACATCGTGTACGGTATATAGAGTGTAGTATATGGTGTATACAGGGTCATACACATCGTGTGTGGTATATAGAGTGTAGTATATGGTGTATACAGGGTCATACACATCGTGTGCAGTATATAGAGTGTAGTATATGGTGTATACAGGTCATACACATCGTGTGCGGTATATAGAGTGCAGTATATGGTGTATACAGGGTCATACACATCATGTGCAGTATATAGAGTGTAGTATATGGTGTATACAGGGTCATACACATCGTGTGCGGTATATATAGAGTGTAATATATGGTGTATACAGGGTCATACACATCGTGTGCGGTATATAGAGTAGTATATGGTGTATACAGGGTCATACACATCGTGTGCGGTATATAGAGTGTAGTATATGGTGTATACAGGTCATACACATCGTGTGCGGTATATAGAGTGTAGTATATGGTGTATACAGGTCATACACATCGTGTGCGGTATATAGAGTGTAGTATATGGTGTATACAGGTCATACACATCGTGTGCGGTATATAGAGTGTAGTATATGGTGTATACAGGGTCATACACATCGTGTGCGGTATGTAGAGTGTAGTATATGGTGTATAGAGGGTCATACACATCGTGTGCGGTATATAGAGTGTAGTATATGGTGTATACAGGTCATACACATCGTGTGCGGTATATAGAGTGCAGTATATGGTGTATACAGGGTCATACACATCGTGTGCGGTATATAGAGTGTAGTATATGGTGTATACAGGGTCATACACATCATGTGCGGTATATAGAGTGTAGTATATGGTGTATACAGGGTCATACACATCGTGTGCGGTATATAGAGTGTAGTATATGGTGTATACAGGTCATACACATCGTGTGCGGTATATAGAGTGTAGTATATGGTGTATACAGGTCATACACATCGTGTGCGGTATATAGAGTGTAGTATATGGTGTATACAGGGTCATACACATCGTGTGCGGTATATAGAGTGTAGTATATGGTGTATACAGGTCATACACATCGTGTGCGGTATATAGAGTGTAGTATATGGTGTATACAGGGTCATACACACGTGTACGGTATATAGAGTGTAGTATATGGTGTATACAGGGTCATACACATCGTGTACGGTATATAGAGTGTAGTATATGGTGTATACAGGGTCATACACATCGTGTGTGGTATATAGAGTGTAGTA